>CM072815.1:64040447-64200012 GCA_036937905.1 Salvia rosmarinus | reverse complement strand
CGAGCTAATGGCGTTAAACAAGCGCTCGTGGGAAGCAACCCAGTTTGGCTTTGTTTTCTTTTCTTTCTTTCGTTTGGTTTCGTTGTTCTTTGATCTGTTTGTGCCGTTGAGTTTGTTTTGCTCAGTGCGGAAAGTTGTCTGCGGCGAGATGAAGCCGTGGTGCTCCAACTCTACGGCGCACATTAAATGGTTTATCGAAGTATCATCCTCTATAGTCATTTGAGCTTTTAATGTTTTGAGCTTGGGGCGATGCTCGATTTAAAATGTGGGGATGTTTGCTCGAGTTTATATCGTGATGTATTGTTTTGTATGCTTAATGTTGTGCCCGTATGCTTATTTTGATTGTTTGGACTTGAGTTTGTGTCTATGCGAATAAGTTAGGATCTTGATTTGTCAAGTGAACTACGTGGTATTAGTCATCTGATTTTGAATTTCGAAACTTTTGGTGATATATGATTTGAGTATAATGTGAATTAGCGAGGCGTGATTGATAGAAAATGAATAGGAAATTGATGTGATTTGTCCGGTGATGTTAGGGAGTAGTGTTAACATTGTGGTTGCTATATACTTGTTTCACTTTAAATAATAATAAAAAAAATGTGAAAAAGAAGTAGAAAATGAGGAGAATGAAATCTCGGTATTTTGTTGAGATTGTTGAAATGGAGGATGGGATTATGTCCTCTTTCTCGTAAACGAGAAATGGACATGGGAAACCACGTTAGAGACTCGAGTTCATCGAGTTCACCTTCGAATATTGTTCAAAATCATTAAAACATTCTTTGTGCTTTATAAAAGAAACTTGTTGCTAAAGGTGACCACATTAGTTAGTTCACCCTAACGGAGAGTTAGATGCGAGAGATTACCTTTTATTTATTGGATGTGAATTGTGGTTCTTGATTTATTTCACATTATCTTTGAATTAAGTAAGCACCAAGTGTGGAAATGCAATAAGGTTTGATTGATTAGAATAAGGGTAAGTTGCATGAGTTATCTTTAGACTCTTATTAGTATAGACTTTGCTTGAGGACAAGCAAATGGATAAGTGTGGGAGAGTTGTTTGGTATGATTTTGTGATGATTCTTGGTATTGTTTACATGTCATTTTCTATGGTTTGTCCTATTTATGCCTTTGGTTCGATTAATATTTATCGATTCGGACTTACTTGATTCGTCTCGATGTTTTGTAGGAAAACGGCATAAAATAGGATGAATTGAATCTTCAAGGATCATATATTATTGAAAACATTTGACGAGTTCGTAGGCACAAGCGGTTTGTAAATCGGAGTTGGGCGCGAGAAGCGGGCGAAAGCGTCAATCGCGCTTTTTATGCGTGCCTGACGCCAGCGCTCGCCCGCGGCATGCCGCCACGCCGCCGCGCCCGCGCCCGCGTCACTCGGCCACCAGCGCCGGCTGGAAGTCGGCCTTAGCCTTAATTCTCCCGCGCGCTCAGCCTTCGCTCGCCCGCCCTTTTCGCCTCGCCCCAGTAGCGCCGCCTCGCCCGGCCGATGCGCAATCCGGCGTGCGTTAGCCCAGCCGCGTCGCCCGCCTCGCCCGGCGCCCAAGTCCCGGCAGCGCGCAATCCAGTAGCGTCGCGCGCCCAGCGCCACGCCTCCGGCACCGTCCGGCTGGCCTCTCAGCGCCAGCCGCGCCCAGCATCTCAGCATCTCAGCCTCGCGCGCCTCGCCCAGCTACGCGCTCGCCCGGCAATAGCTTTCAGCCTTACGCCGCATGCGACACCGTCGCCTTGCGGCTCGCTCGCCTCGAAACACGCTTCAAAGCCCAACGGCGCTGGTTCCGGCCGGTATGGGTTTGGGTCAAACTCTGTCTTGACCAGTAGCGTATTCAGCGCGCGTTAATATTCCGCGGCGTTGGTGATCGGCCTTCATTTCAAGCGATGAGTTTTACGGTAGGCGCTCAACCCAACCAGCGTTCATATTGAAGTCAGAATGTTTTCTGGGCGTGAGCTCATTATAAACGGCGCTCACTCCTATTTTAATATATATAAGCAGCGTTTAGGGTGAAATGGGTCCATAATTGATTCTATTTTCTCTCGCGCGTCCGCGCTCTTGACTTTCTTCCAGGTTCTTCACGGATCGACACAACAGATAATTTTAGTTTCAATTCCTGTTTTTAGTTTCATCTTTGAATGTTTGATTCATCAAGTTATGTTCTTGCAATTTATCAATTCTTGTGGAATCAATTTTATAGTTTTATCGTTTGATGGTTTTTGTTGGATTCAATTCATAGTGACAGTGGATTGGATTTTCATGTTCCGTTGGTTTAATTTGCTTAATGATTTCTTGCTTCGTTTGTTTGCAATTAGATTTAGATTGAGGATTGACAAACCACATGAATAATATGATTGCATATGCTTTGTTTATCGCTTTTGATTTATCGTTTTCGTAGCTCAACTAGGGATTGACAACCTAGTTTAGATTTATTGCTTTATTAGTATAGCTGGGATTGACAACTAGCTTAGGATGCTATTTATTTCTCGTATTTCAATTCCTCGTGTGTTTCAACCCCGTTGATGTTAGAATGTTTAGGATTTAATCGCTTTACGTGTATGACATGAACAATCATACATTAAGTTTTCCTTGAGGCGACTCGTGTTAACACCACTTCTGATTACCTCGTGCGATTGCGAGTGAATTTGAGTGTGTTTTAGCTCGATCATTCGCCATTTGAGATTGTGTATGGGCTTAATCATTTGACTCATTTGGATTTATCTCATTTACACGTCCATGAGCATACTAATCTTGATGGCTGAAAATGGCTGATTTTGTGAAGCAGTTCATGATAAGGCGAGGATGAATATCGAGGCGAGCGAGCGATGCGATGCAAACAAGCAAACAAAGGGCGTCGCAAAGTGGTGTTTGCACCGGCGATTGGGTGTGGTTGCATATCGCGAGAGAGGTTTCCATTGCAAATGCGGTGAAACATAAACAAGCTTTCGATGACTAACACTTCGTTTCTACTTGCCCAACTTCTACTTAAACATTGGATTTTTGTAGAGGGGTTTTCAACTAAAAATGAGTTGTCATGCAACAAACTCGATAATTCAAAGCGATAATGTAAAGAGTGTATGTTGAAACTTTGAGTTGATAAATATATTTGTGTTGGATTTGTATCTTGAAAACATAATGATTGAGCTTGTATACAATGTTTCTGTTACCACTATTACAATCTCATAAGCTGAATTGTTTACTTGATTGCATATGTTGTCCATTATCTCATAAAAGTTATATCATACGATTGTGTAGAAGATCACATAGTGCAGTATGATTGGTAAGCTAGTTGAGATATAAAAATGATCACGGTGAGACAACTTGAGGGCGAGTTGTCGGTATAGACTCTGATATAGATAAAAGTAACTTGACTTGGTTGCTTGTCTATCTTTGGTACATCTTGACGTATTGATGGATCACGGTGAGATGAGTTCTTTTATCTGACCATCGTGAAGAACCTATATCTCGGTGATTTTACATTGATCTAAATCTCGATAAGGTTTTAAGTGAGTATGATTCTTGTTGTTTCAATCAAAGTATACTCTTAATTGACTCTAATCGAATGAGGTAGTAGGGAAAGTTAACCAGTGGTCTCTCAAGGAAAACTTAGCAGGGCTATTGTTAGGTATCGTGCCTGAAAGCAATTAAAACCTAAACATTCTAATACCACGAGGGTTTGAACATGCGAGGGTGAAATACGGAAAGATAAACATCGATCTAAGCTAGGGTTGTCAATCCCAAGCTAAACTATTAAAACAATAAATCTAAACTGGGGTTGTCAATCCCTAGTTGAACTACAACAATAAATCAAAGCAATAAACAAAAGCGGGAGCAATCCTATTCTTAGGGTTTGTCGAGCCCTGTCGAATCTAATTGCAAATAAACCATAATCATCAATCATCCACAAGAATATGAATTAATCGGCGAAATCATTAAGCAATGTAAATCGTAGGAACATGAAAATCCAATAATAATATTGATAGATCGATAGATTAATCCAACGGTGACGATAAACTAAATTATTGATCTAAGAAATAAAAGTCGAGAATTAAAAGCGAAATTAAGCGAGATTGTGTCGATAAGTTACTGAAGAATTCCCAAAATCTGAAGAAGAACCTTGCGTTGACAAAGCCCAAAATAAGCGAGAGCCATGAGCCGCGAGAGAGTATCCGCTAATGAGCATGGTGTTCTAATTTAATAAACCCTCGAAAAAAGCCCGAAATCGGTTGAATTGGGGCCCAAAAAATAGAGTCGGCAGCAGGACTGCAGGCCGGACGAGACTCTGGTGAAAGCAAAGCACCAGGCGGACTGATGGCGCCCGGATGCGGCATGGTGGCTTACCGGACACGGATGATAATGAAGCACGGGGGCGGCATGGTGAGCGTCGTGGCGTCGGCCGTGTGGCGCGTTATGAAAAATGGCGCTGGGCGTGAGGTGCGCTAGTGGCAGCGGCGCGGCCGTGGCGCGTTGTGAACATAGGAGGTACGTCCGTGGCGGCGGTGCGGCCATGGCGCGTTAATAATGGAGTGGGCGGCCTCGCTCGCGCTCGCGCTCGGCGCATCGCAGCGACTCGGTGTTCGTTCCGTTCTCTCTCGTTCGAACTCGGTTGAGATCCGTTTGCACCCACGGACTCCTATCGAGATGCTCTTCAATATAGGATAATTCTTGATAGATAAATTTCATCCTATTTAATGTCATTTTCTGCAAAACATCGAAACAAATCAAATAAGTCCGGTCGATAAATATTAATCAAACCAGCGGCATAAATAGGAAAAACCACTAAAAAGCGACATGTAAACAATACCAAGAATCGGTACAAATTAATACTAAACAACTCCCCACACTTATCAATTTGCTTGTCCTCAAGCAAAGTCTATACTAGTAAGAATATGGAAGATAACTTATGCTGACTTCACTCTTGGTCTAATCGATCAAACCTTATTGCTTTTCCCCACACTTGGTGTTCACGTATTCAAAGGTAATGTGAAATAAATCTAGGGCGGTAATTGATTTCCAATAAATAAAGGGTAACCTCTGTTGGACCCAACTCTCCGTTGAGGGTGAACTAACTAATGTGGTCATCTTTAGCAACAAGTTCCTTTTTAAAGCGAGAGAATGTTTTATGATTTTGGAACAATATTGAAGGTGAACTCTCGATGAACTCGAGTCTCCTATCGTGGTTTCCATGTCCATTTCTCAATTTGAGAAAGAGGACATAATCCCATCCTCCATTTCAACAATCTCAACAAAACAAATTCATACTTTTCTTTTCTTTTTCTCTTCCATTTTTTTTGTATTTATATAAGGAGACAAGTATATAGATGACCACAATGTTAACCTGACCCCTAACATTGGCGAGACAAATCACATCAATTTTCCCTATTCATTTCTATCAATCACAATCTCGTCGATTTACATTACACTCGAATCATATATCACCAAAGTCTAGGAAAATTAATCAATTTGACCGATACCACGAGTTCGATTGCACAAATCAAAATTCTAACACTCGCATAGACAAAGCTTAAGTCAAACAATCAAAATAATCACAAGGGCACATCATTAAGCATACAAAAATATATATCACGCCCACAAAACCATCTCTCCCCACTAAAATCGAAACCTTGTCCGGTGCTTAAAACATGAATAACAAAAATAGCGAAAGGAGGAGACTTCACGATAATAGATGGCGATGGCGAGTTGGAATGTGGCGTGCGGCGAGTTGGAGTGTCGCGGCTTCACCACACTGCTTACAACATTCCAATTCCGGCGGTGGGACTATTCTTTCGAAGCTTCTCGCGTCCGTGCTGGCGTGATTTTAAAAAGGAGCTAGGGTTTACGTGCATTTACGTATTTATAGCGCGAGAGAAATCACGCCGCAACCGGACGGCCTTGCGGCGTCGGACAGAAGCTCTGGAAAAACGGTCGAGACCCCAGCACCGTCTGTGACAGCGCGCGGACGCGAGAGGTTCTTTGGGCAGCGTCTGGCTTGATTATGGAAACGGCGCGGGCGAGGCATGCGAACTTGGCAACAGCGGCGCGAGCTGGCGGCGTCTGTTGGGTGATACATCTTGGGTGGCAGCTGCGCAAGAACACGGGCGCTTAGGCGGCGCGGTGAGGGAATACAGGCGTGGCGTTGGGATGGTGCCAGCGCGAGCGAGGATACAACGTCTGGCGAACGCAGCGAGGCGGCGGGCGGGCGTGCCCGGCGCCGGAGACGGCAGCGGAGATGTGGCATCTCGCGCGGGCCGGGCAGGTGGATGATGAGCAGCGCTTGGAATGTACAGCAGCGGCGAGGGCAACGTCGGGTGGAAGAAGCGGGGCGCAGGCGGGCGGCGGCAGTGCGGGCGGCGCGGATGGAAGCGGCGGGCAGGCGGCGGCGGCGGGCGATGGGCGTGGGCGGCGGCTTGGGTGCTTGTGACTGGGCGGCAGCTAACGCTGCCAGCGGCAGCGGCGGCAGTGGCAGCGCCGCGTCTTGTGACTTCGTTGTATTGGCCGTTCTCGCCGTCGAACTCCGATTTGTGCGTGGTTTACGTCTACGGACTCCTATCGAGATGCTCTTCAATATACTTGATCCTTGGAAGATTCATTTCATCCTATTTAATGCCTATTTTCTACAAAATATCAAAATAAACCAAATACGTTTGACTCGATAAATAATAATCGACCCAACGGCATAAATAGGATAAACTAATGAAAATGACATGCAAAACAATACCAAGAATAAGCATAAATTCATACCAAACACTGACCATCACTTTGACTTGTTATGGGTGAGGGTTACATGAGATAACCCAAGATTCTCCGTATCTTGGATGATGTGTCTTGTATGTCGTCTAGTTATCATGTCGAGTAACTATATCCGTTTAGGATAATAATGTCCCATAAAGAGATCAAAAGGTTTATTGTACTAAATCATGCATGTTAAGTTAGCTCAAGTACAATAATAAGCTTAAGTGATATTACTTAAGGAATTAAAGAGATTAGTTATTTTAAGCGGTCATAGTACTATAAATAATTAATGAGCGTACGATATCTTAAATCTGAGGATTCGTAAGTATAAGTACAAGCCGACTCAACTTGGTAATAAATGAGTAAGTCGACATTTATTCTCTAGTAGAATGAATAAATGTTTATGAATTAATTTATGTTACGAATTTGAACATATGATAAGTAATTCATTTAGGTAAATCTTTATTCCTTGTATTTGATCACAGGGTGGCCCGTCAAGGCCTAGAGCTTTTAAATTTTTTTCATCCTATATAGGTCTCAATTGGATTGTTTTGATTTATTTATTATTTTAATATGTTTTTATATCTAGATAGATATTATATGATATCATTAGATACCAAGAGATAATTATTCTAGATAAGAATTATTTTGGGGATTGGAGATAAATATTATATTTATTAGATATGCAAAGTCCTATCTAAATAGGATTCTAGGAAAGCTTATAAATACAAGTTTGGAGAAAATCATAATATCCTATGACTTATTGTGATTTTGAAAATCATATAGAGAAATAGGAGAATATATATATATATATATATATATATATATATATATATATATATATATATATATATATATATAAAGTGAGGTTCGAATAAAATATTTTTAACATGAGAATTTAGAATTACAAAAATTAGATTCTGAACAAAATGAATTTCTTAAGAAAGTTAATGTATCCTTTGGTATTATTCTTGAGTCATTAGCAAACATTGAATTTGGAAATTTTGATTTTATGTCCGTTGGAGATGTCCACTAGTACATTTGATATTCTTGAGAACAAAAGTTTTAAGTTCAAATTACATTGATGTTTTATAGATTGATTTTATTGTACCACATTCTTCTACAATAATTTACTTGTATGTAGAGCATGTCGCACCAGCTCTTAGACTATTGCACATGATATGCACATTAGAGGTTTTCTAATGTTGTTTATCATCTCGAAAGTTTTCTACTACTTTATCTTTTATGTATAATTTACAAATTCTTGCACATGAATGTCGTTATATAGTGCACACCCATAGAGACCAAATATTATCCTTGCTCACTAAAAACACTAATTTGTTTTTATGTAATTTAATTTGCCTCTCGTGTAATTTACAAGGTATGTATAAAAATATGTACAACTTGGATAGCTCACCTAGACGTAAATGGTAGAATATTAGTGAGTTATTCGGACTCGGCTGATAAAGTTAGATTCGGTCGTTTAGTAAAGCTCGTTAGTTAAACAAACCAAGCTTGAGCATGATAGTGTTATTTCGTTGGCTCAAATGGACAAGTTAGTTAAGCGATTTACTTTGAAAATATAAAATTATTAACTAGATATAATTATTTTCTTTCTATAATTAGTAATTATTGTGTTAAATCTCTAACTATTTTATTTGATCTAAGAAATCAATAAATATATTGTGTTATCATGGATAAAATAATTTATTTTAAAATAAAATAATCAATATTCTAAACATATATCTACATTTAGAAAGCTTTGTTTGGGTTCGATTAAAGCTCGAATAAGCTCGTGAGCTCGAAATATTCGATAAATAAAACTCGAGACTACGTTTCAAATCTTAAACAAAGAAACTTGCGCGATGGTGTTCGGCTCGGCTCGGTTCGATTACACCTAGCTCCGCCCATGATTTTTTAAATACTTGTTTATAAGAAAATGCAGGCAAGTCATTTAAATAGGAAAAACACATCTAAAAATACTGTATTTTGATTTTTTTTATTTTAATATGTCTTTATACATATATTCTTTTCATTTGATCATTTGCTCTTAAAATGCGTGAAATCCATAAAAGTATTCACTGAATTACAGGTTCACTATATTATCTAATTAGATCCTGACATAGAAAACATTACCATCATATAGCCCAACACTATTCACTTTTCTTTTTCTATTATTTGAAACAATATTGCATGCGTTATATCTCAATTTTATATTAGCAATCAATGCGTCAAAAATATATATTCTTTACATATTACAACACTGTAGAGACCACGTTCCGATAGGGACACATTAACTACAACCCATATTATTATATTAGAAGAATAAAATAATCGTAACATCATTCCAATAAAATTATAACTCTAGGTGACAAAAGCAAGGTAGACTACTATAATAAATATAATTTGAGTGATGTTATTCGGTTATAATGTGATAGAGTCATGTCAATTTTATTAAATGAAAAAATTATTTATTTAATTTTGATCTATTAAAATTGATTTTACATTAAAATCATCTTATGGAATTACAATTTTGCACTATCGAATGAAAATTTTAAATTTAAATTTAAATTTAATAATTTAATATTTTTAGAATAGGTGGAAAAAGATTGTAATCAATAATAATGTGTGCGTAAACTTTATTGATATAATTTTACTACAACAATATTATCCCAAATAACCTTTTAATTATGTTAGGTTTTACTTTTTTGTCTTAAAGCTTAGGTGCAAATGCATCATGCTCAGCAGCCCTAGGGTGGCAGTCCCCATAAAAAAGGTGACTATTTTTTTGAATTATTCATCTATTTTATTTTTACTTCTTTTTAGCTGTCAATGTATTTTTTAATCTTCAATTATCATAATACATAAGCAACAGTACATATGGTAGATATAAAAAGTTGTCTTATATTCTAGTCATGAATAGTAGTGGTAAGCAAAATACCCGAAATCCGAAGATCCGATCCGAACCAAACCGAAATTTAAAATTCGGTTCGGATTTTTCGGATTTTCGGTTCGGATCGGATTGATATTTTTCAAAATTTCAGATTTTCGGATCGGATCGGATCGGATTGGATTTTTTTAATCCGAAAATCCGAATTATATATAATTTATATATAATAATATTTTATTTAAATATTTTTAAATCTAATATAAATATATATAAGAATTAACAAAAATTGGTTTCGGATTTTCGGATTTTTCATAATTTCGGATTTTTAGGTTCGGTTCGGATATTTTTATAAAAATTTCGGATTTTCGGTTCGGATCGGATTGTTTTTCTCTCAAAATTCGGATTTTCGGATCGGTTCGGATTAGGCAAAAATTCAAACCGAAATCCGAATGCTCACCCCTAATGAATAGATCTGCATCCCAAGCTTTGGATCACTCTAGTAATTAATATTTAGTCATGTAAACTTAGGTCAAAATATTTAATTTACAACAGGACTAATTAAAATGAATATTTATCTGTTGACCCTTAAATGCAAAGAAAATGTAGAGAACAAATGCCACATGCATCCCCAGAATAATTCAACCATTGAAACAATGGATAAACTTCAATAATTTGGATTCACCACTTAGGATATTTTCTCACTAAAATCTAATGACAAAGCCCATTTAAGAAATAATAATCGACTTTATTGAATTAAAAATCGTTTATTTAATATCTTATCTATTAAAAAATGGTTTCTGATAAAACCATCTTATGGAATTACAATTTTGTCCATATCGAATGAAAAACTAAATTTAAATTTAAAATTAATAAATTTAATACTCTTCAAAACAGGTGGAAGATGGTATTTATGTACAAATGATTAACACATTAATTTAATATTATTATTTTGTTAATTAATTATATTAATAATTACTAAAATATCTCGTATGTCAGGTCGTAATGTAATGGCATTTTATTGTTATTGTAATAATAAAGCATGTTACCCTTCTAAGTTCTGGCCATAAATATATTCCAACGACTAAAATCCCTCCACATTTTAAAGCAAGAAAGTTTTTTCATGGCTGCCTCAACTTCAATCAAAGAGAAGCAGCGGCCGGCCAAGAAAGGGCTGAACAGAGGGCCGTGGACGGCGGAGGAGGACCGGAAAATTGCAGCTGCCGTCTCCATCCAGGGAGCCAAGCAGTGGACCACCATTGCTGCTAGATCAGGTCACCACCGCCACCATCTTCATCATCATCCCCCTCCCCCAAAAGAAACTTGAAAATTTTCACAAGTTTTAAATTCTTGATTTATGTTTGCAAAAATTGAGCAGGTTTATCGCGTTGTGCTAAGAGCTGCAGGCTGAGATGGATGAATTATCTGAGGCCAAACATCAAGAGGCAACATGTCTGATCAGAAGAGGACTTGATCATCAGGCTGCATAAACTCCTCGGAAACAGGTAGGAACCTTTTACTTAAAGAACGAGAAAATTACTTTTAACAAAATTGCCATAAAATATTACTACTTTAGAAATTCAGGCTGTGAAATGGTGTCCGTTTGATGCTAACTCATTTTCAATATATTTGTGTTAGAATCCACGTTAGCATCTCGCGAGCCATATAATCTTTTTGTAATCTAAAATTGAATTTTGAGACATATTTGTTAGTTTTGTGATAATTCGGATATTTTATTATTATTGTGTATAATTTGAAAGATTTTTGTTAAAAAGCCATTTAGTCTTTTTGTAATTAGATTGATTTTGGAATATATATATGTAGTTTTGTGAATATTTTATTGTATCATGTATAATTTGGAACATTTTGCTAATTTTTTATAGTTTGGTTATTTGATTGAAATTATGTATAGTTCAAGATGATTATGTTAAAGGTTAATAGTTCCCATATTAAATTGTAATTTTCCTTAAAGAATAATTGAAAAGAAAAATGTTTGAATCTCAACGGATCGTACTGTAGGTGGTCGTTGATAGCGGCTAGGTTACCGGGTCGAACAGACAATGAGATCAAGAACTATTGGAACCATCATCTGAGCAAGAAGAGGTTGGATAAAGGGTATTGATTGCAGGGTTTTCAGTGAAGAAATGGGTTCAAGTGATCAACAAACTGCAGAAGAGAGGAAACAAGTGTTAGTAGCAAAGCTGTTGGAAACTCAGAGGAATCAGACGCCAAGATCGATGATTTCTTTGATTTCTCTAATGAAAATCCTCTCACTTTGGAATGGGTCACCAAATTTCTCTGAGTTTGGTAACAGTTCATGTTAATGGTGAAATCTACTTTTATGGTTTGAAGGCTGTTTATGAACTTTCTTGAATTTTGTCAAATTATTGAGACAAACCTGAGTATGTAAACGAATATTTACCAGGTGTCGCATCTATAAATCCAAACAGTGTGCTTGCGTAGATATCAATCTTTAGAAATAACACAAATCGATTTCAATCGTAGCAAGTTTCAATCAACAAGAACTCTGTTTGTAGAATGAAAATAGTATACACAATTCTGTAAAGTAACAATCTTCATCAACAGCATCTTCAAACTGTCCTGAACCAGAATCTGCAGATTAAAAATAAATAGCGTTAGATGAATATTGAAAAATAGGGAATAAATAGAGGAGGGAATTAGTTACAGTAACATGCTAACTGCTGTAAAGCCATTTTCATTCGACATTTAGAAGTGACCATAATTAGGAAATATAGGATCATCTAAATACTAGCGCTGCCACGACGTTTTGAGGCTCATTGCTTTCAATTAAGACATGGACAGCAAAATGAGCTAGAAAAATTGAGATGATGAGATGACTTCTAGCAAACGAAGTGGATTCAGCTCGAATATATAAAACATGCATCTGCAGTTTTACCAGAGAGATCATCAATGTACAAATCAAACAACCAGATGAAAAGAAAGATCAAATTTAGTTTCTTGTAGTAGAAAATGTTAAAGAAAGTCTCAATATATACCTATCTTCTCTTCTATGAATGTACAGAACCAAATCTTGGTAGTAATCAACCCCACGCCATGGAACATGCATAATTGACCACCAATTTTCCATCAATGCCAAAGTTCTGCAATGCAACGAACGTATGTGTTAAGAACGAGATTAATCCCACGGAAAAACTCCCGCTTACAGCCTCCAGGCTCTTTTTTATTCAATAATAACTTGACAGAAAATTCATAAACCCTAACCACTATTTACTGACTCTAATTAATAAAAAACCCAGCCCACAGAACATTGGACCTTAACATAATAAATAAATAACCCCAGCCCACGAATAGTGGACCTAATGAACATAATAAATAAATAAACCCAGCCCACTAAAAGTGGACCTAATCCCGTCCCCGTCGTCGGTAAACCAGCAAGGGCCGTGGCTCCTCGGCATCGCCCAGCCCTTGCTCTTGCTCCCTATCAATTCCATCCTCCTCCGAAACAACCTTGTCCTCAAGGTTGAAGTCCAAAATGGCGCTTAAAGCTCGCCACACTCAACCACGCATCATCTTCATGCTGACCAACCCACTTCACTAAGACCTGTCCTCATCCTGCTGTCCTGTTGCACATTTCTCCAAGCCAAGACAGTCTCCGGCTCAAACACAGGGCTTACAGGCAACTCCAAACTCTCTGGCAACTCCAGTTCTACTGGGTGCTCCCCCACAACTCGGCGCAACTGCGACACGTGGAACACAGGGTGAATTCGGCTAGAAGCTGGCAGGGTCAGCCGATAAGCCGTCGGTCCAATGCGTCCTTTAACGACAAACGGCCGTAAAATTTGGCTGACAGCTTATGATGGGGCTGTCGGCTACGGAAGCTTGTCGGTGTGGGCGAACCTTCAGAATACGGTCCCCACGATACTCAACCTCTCGGCGGTGCTTATTAGCACCTTGACCATGCTCTGCTGTGCCTTTTCTAGATTTCCTTTCGGACACCTCATCAGCGTCTCTGCTCCCAAAACATCTGCCACGCTGCCACTTGACCTCCCGGTAAGAACCGCCCTAATCGAAGGGGGCGCTCTGCCGTACACCACTTCAAGCGGCAAAATCCGGGCGGCCGTGCAGTGCGCCATATTATACCAATATTCAGCCCATGGCGATCAGCGTAGCCATTGTGTCGGTTGTTCGCATTTAAGCAGTAGCGAGATAAGTCTCCATAATCGATTTAGTACATCTGTCGGCCATCTGTCTGCGGATGATATGCGGCTGAATTTCAAGCGAGTTCCGACAATGCGACAGTTCCTTCGAAGGCACTCACAAGAGGAATCGATCACTAACAATTGATCTTGGGATTCCATGTAATCTCACAACCTCACGAACAAACACATCCGCCATCGAACGAGCCGTAATTGGCGGTTTCAGCGCCATAAAATATCCATATTTGGACAATCTATCAACCACCACCAGTATCGAAGTGTAACCCCGCGACTTCGCTAAGCAAGTAATGAAATACATCGAAATATCCTCCCAAATCAACTCGGAATCGGCAATGGTTGTAGCAAGCCCGCCGGCAACATAGCTTCATATTTGGCCTTACAGCAAACAAACAACGAGATACATAACTTTGTACATGCCGGAACATCCCTCGATAAACTTTCATAGCCGATCTCGATGCGTGCGAAACATGCATGGCCCCAGACGGATTGTCATGGAACTCGTGCAGCGGTAGGGGATCCACTTGAGTCAGGGTCGAACTAAGCGCCTTTAAAGAATAGCCGATCGCTGCAACTCGAATCGGGTTTACTACCGGTTGCTCGACCCTTGCCTTCACAATATCGCGGATATAGGCATCCCATTGTTCTTTCCCTACGTCCTTGACCCAACCACTGCGGTCGCGATGGTAGCCGGCGACACACTCTACCGCCGTCGGGATAAGGCGTCCCCGGCGTTGGAAACACATCTCTTGTACTCTATCACAAAGTCGTAGCCTAACGGTTTGGCTACCCAGTTTCTTCTTGACGCAGTCACGATTTTACGTGTGAGGAGATGCTTGAGGCTGCAATGATCCGTTCGCGCAACAAACGCGGCCCCGCTGAATCGGCCTCGATGTTGATTGCTAGGGCGAGCCCGTCGTCTCGTGCTCATCGCCGACTTAGTAAAGTGCGATCCATGGGTGACTTCTTTGAAATAGGCAATAGGTCTCTATCTTGCATCAATCTGCGCTTTACGGTGCTGGCGTCGCCTCCACAACAATGGCGGTCGAACTTCGACATAGCTAGGGTGGAGCTCTGTTAAGGCTTGCTTGAGATTCTCAAATGGTGTTTCGGCCTCAGGAGGCCATTCAAAATCGCGGGCTGTCTTGGCGAGGCGGTCGGTGATCTTGCGATGAGGCCTGCTCCACTTACAAACCTCCGATAATAGCCGTTAACCCCAAACCCCCGCCTCACGGGTTAAGCGGCCGTGGCCAATCCACAGCAACTTAACTTTTGCGGGTCCGTCGCCCATGACTCTGAAATTATATGGCCCAGTATTCCGCGCAAAAGCGATCAAATGCACCTTTTGTTGTTAGCTTTGGTGATTCTCGTGACACTTTCATGAGCGTGCACTAAATGTATGCAGTGCTCATCGCGTCTAACTATATACTAAAATATCGTCGAAAAAACCAACACAAACTTTCTCAAATCGGTCGGAATAAATCATTCATGGTCATTTGGAAGGTGGCGCGCGTTAAATCGACGAAGGCATCGCGAGAATTCATAATGCCATTGTGTGTTGAAGCATAATTATCATAAATCTATCTTAGAAAAACCATGGCTCAAGCCGGTTAAATCCAACATTTCTTGTATCGCTGAATGGGGTATTTATCGAAGCTGTCACCTTATTGACTCAGATAATCCACATAACGCCAACTACTACGTCTTTTTCGTAACCGGTAAAAAAGGTGGAAAAAGGACTCGAACTTCGATCGTATTATACACCTAACAACATATCATTTACAATTTCTCTATTTCGTCTTTTTGAACATGGCGTACACATGCGGCCCGCATTCTTGGTTTTGCTCCGGAATAAGCTCGATGTGATGATCGATTGCGCCGCATGGGTGAGCTTCGGCTACAAAACCTCCACGTATTGCTCGAGCACCTCCCTGAGCGACTCACATCGGGATCGAGACAGCTTGGCGGCTCTGTCTCCAAACTATTGCCGAATTGACTTCCGGGTGCGACTCAAGGTCAAAGCCTACTGGGACTGCGGAGGGTAGGGTCCCTCGTAGTACCACTTTGTTGCCTTTCACTCAAATGTCATAGTTAAAAGTTTCCCGATTAAATCTTGACCTCGCCCATTGGCTAGCCACGCTATACCGATATAATGTCGGCTCACGAGGAGAACACAAAATAATCACCCGGCGCTTCGCGGTAGGGCGTTGATAGTGCCGCTCCGGCAAACCCCTCTTATTCTTGTCGGCCCGTCGCTGGCGAACTCAAACTTGCTGTCTTGTCGGTTTGAGCCGCGGTATGGATTAGAGATGAGGAGATAAAATTTTGGTGGCGCCCTTGTCGATGAGCTCGATCCGATCGTCCTCTCGTCGCGCATGCGGGCGCATAGTTTGGGGACTCGATATTCTGCCGTAGAGTAAGCGGAAGGGCCCGTCCTCCTCAAAGGTTCTCACGCTTTCGTCATAAACTCTTGCCCGTGGATTCATAGTATTCCAGATTACGGAGGTCCGGTCCTCGTCTCTTCACTTGACATAACCGTGCTTCTTAAGTGGGCACTCGTGTCTGGTGTGTAAAGCTTTTTGCGGTGGCACAACCACTTTTGCCTCGATTCCGCAAAGTCACGAAGCGAGGCGAGTGAACCGAGATCGTGTTGTAGAATGTCCCGAGACTCGAGCGTGCGGTTGAGGTCGGCACGATGGTCGATAAATTGCCGGTGGACCCCCTTGGTAACGCATGGCTCTTGAACCGGTTGTGGTAGCCGACGGAGAAAAAGTGTTCGCTCGCTGCCTTTGGGCTGCTAAACCGAAACGGTCGTCCCCCGGCCTGCATAGAAAGATTATCCTCAATATCCCTTGACAACTCCATAGCTGTCTCCGGTCACTAGAGGCTACGGGAGGCGGTGAACTTGGATTGAATCTTCGAACCTTTCATGAAATACCCGAGGCAATGTGTATCGGTCGGCCGGGCACTGGCTAGCTAAGCGCACAAAAGATTGACATAATCATCCACCAGGCCGGTTGTTTCACGCCAGCCAGGCGTTGAAGGGCTGCCACGAATCGCGTATCAAATCGTGCTACGGGGCTGCGAAAATTCTTCCCGTCGATCGGGTTTGCGAGATCGCAACCAGTGATCGATCTTGGGCGGTCCGTCCATCAGCGACTACGGTAGCCGCCTTTGATTACGGGTTTGTGTCGTACAATTCAAATTGTTGGTTGTACGACCCGACCACCCATGGGGTCAGAGCCATCAAAGGAGGAAGCTGGACCAAGTTGGGTACCCCTTCCTGCTTGTTGTGTGGGATGTGTCGGATGTCGTCGGGGTTTTCGAGGATTGCGGGCTGGGTCGGCGAGGTGGCCGTGATCTCGCTCAATTGCTGATTTGCGACTGCGTCTACTCGCTTGATTCGATTTGTTCGCTCGAACTTCTCAAATCGCTCGCGTTTGAGCGGGTGTTTGTCGTGGTGGCGGGAGCGGGATCCGGCGGTCGGACCAATTGTTAAGAACGAGATTAATCCCATGGAAAAACTCCCGCTTCCAGCCTCCAGGCTCTTTTTTATTCAATAATAACTTGACAGAAAATTCATAAACCCTAACCACTATTTAAATACTCCTACTGACTCTAATTAATAAAAAACCCAACCCACAGAACATTGGACCATAACATAATAAATAAGTAACCCCAGCCCACGAATAGTGGACCTAATGAACATAATAAATAAATAAACCCAGCCCACGGACAGTGGACCTAATCCCGTCCCCGTTGTCGGTAAACCAGCAAGGGCCGCGGCTCCTCGGCATCACCCAGCCCTTGCTCTTGCTCCCTATCAGTATGATAGGTCAAATGACTCAAATTCACACTAAAATAAGACCAACTCCATCTCTTGTTAGTCAGATATGACTATGACGAAAAAAATGTTCCTTCAGTACCATCATTGTCAAAGTAACATTAGGGTGACCAACAAAAGACAGCAAACTTCTCGAGAGATGCCAAAAAGTTAGAACAGGAGAATTAGATGATCAAAACACTCGATAACCATCATCTAGACCGGTGCCTTGTGCACTAGGGGAGCTGAACCTACGAGGCGTAAACAGCACACTGGTGGCCACACTAATATAACTATTTTAGCAAAAATGAGATGTCCCGCTCCAACAAATAGTAAGTTGTTCCTTGGCAAAAAGACAAGAAGATGCATCCTCAAATATGCCACCAAGAAATTACATAGAAGAATTCTTTAAATTATAGCACAAGAACAAAACTTTCATTCCCCACTTCAAGAAGACATCATGAAAACAACTTACATTACACAGGTCCAAGACCAAACTTACATTACACAAGTCCAAGACCAACTCATCAGGATTTGGAGAGAAGGCACTGTTTACATACACAAACTGAAAGAAAAAACATTAAAATCAGAGCACGGAACAAACTTGAAGTTTGAAGCCAAGATGGGAAAGTATAAAGCTCACCAAAGTCTCGGTGAAGCTGACGGAGAAAATCTATTACTTTAGCAAACTTATCAGTCCCAGCCATCTACATTTCAAAGCAGAAGAAACCATAAGTGGAAAACTGCTTAGCTTACACTTACATTTAAGCAATACCTTTTCTTGATAAAAAATCATAAAAAGGGCACAGTTCGTAGATTAAACGATGTACATTGCAATGATAACAATCATCACATAAACCCAATTCTTGAGTAAGCCAAATCAGTTCTGCTAATATAGTGCACCAGAATAATCCTTTCAGTAGGAAAATTAGAGGAAAAATTCCTAAGTGAACAGATATCTTGACCAACCAGCTATCTCATATTTCAATTTTGGGGCAATAAGTTTAATTATAAGCTATTAATCCCAATTTCCATCGTAACTCAAAAACTGCTCTAAATCACTCCATTTATCTAAAACCAAATTCAAACGAAATTGAAGAATAAAATACAAAAACATTCAGGAAACCTTGAACTTGGCTTGTTTGAGAATTGGGGCGTCGCCGGTGGCTCTCAGATGAATTACGACTGCATCAAAATCAAGATTGGCAAATCAATATGAAATTAAATAAAACGGAGATTACCAATTAGCTCAACACATTCGTAATAAATTGGAAAATTGTCAATATCATATATTTACACAAAAAAATAAAAATTTTGAGTTTTTGAAGCTGACCTTTTCGAGTTTCCGAAGCCATGGAAGAAGCTGTATAATACAATGTTGCTTGCAATTTTACACCTTTGGCTGAAAAGCGTTTCTTCCTGGGACTCTTTATGTTTACTCCCATCGAAATAGTTCATTTCATTCTTCACATAAATTAAGAAAATACTTCAAGCCCCATTCGATTGGCAAAAAAATAACGTGAATTATAAATATTAATTTTTAAAAATGATTTTAGAAAATGATTCAAAATAAATTTCTTATCTTGTGTTTAAAAATATCAAAAAATTATTAGGATTCTAAATTTGATTAATTAAATATAATTAAATATAATTAACCAATGAATAAATAATTAAATTAATTAATAATCATAAAAAATCATAATCCTTTTCTAGCAATACTAATGTACTTTATTAAGATACATACTAAATGATTCATAATTATAAAGTTAAATTTAGATTTCTTACAACCACAAGTCATCTAGTTTAGTGATATAGTCATGTAGTTTTGATATTTCTTCTACTTTATAAGAATGGGATATCACGGTACAAATCTCAATCCCCTTCGTCAAATTAAAAACAAATAAATTAATGGTAGTAGTAGTAGTAGTTGTTCAACCTAAATTGTATATTTAGGTTCTCAAAATATTATGAGGCCTATTTAGTGTGGTAAAGTCAACAAAGTCTTATGTCTCGAGGAAGACTTGCATGACTTGTATTTCGTATAAAAACTAAACAATAAAGAAAATTCTACGTCCTAACATAATTACGATTTTGTCATAAAACTTTGAAGAGAATAAAATAAGACAAGTAAATAACGCACAGACAAACACAAATAATTCGATTGGATTTAAGGACTAGGGCTTTGGGATTCTGATATGATCCTTGCTCCAATTTGTTGAATTGAGCATTTGGATCGACAGCCTTGCTGAAGCGAAAATAAAGGATGGAATTTACGAACCTTTGAATCTAACCCCAAAGAGATGGTTGATGCAACAACTCGAAGCTTATTGAATGACACAAAGCGAGATTGATGAACTCGAATGATTAGTCGATAAAGAATTCGTCTTGGAATAATCGAGAGGAATTCGAGACTCTCGAAGAGGCATAAACTCAAAATTATTATTGATCAAGCGCCTTTCGTCGAACAATAAAGCGCTTTAAATAATTTGAACCACAACTCTAAAGGCCCGTAAATCGAAAATAACAAAGTCTTGATTTGTGGTGTACTAATTAAATCAAAATAACTCTTCATTCTAAAGCCCAATCACACGTAATTAAATTGTGAAACATGGGATGTCGGGCTTGTCGTCTCTATGGGCTTCTTGGTCGATTCTTGAGCCCAAACTTCTTGAATTAATCCGTACGATCCTTGGCGAACTTCTTGCTCGAGTTACATAATTGGCCCACTTGGAACCGAGCAGGGCTTTGAGTCAGCGAACATGAACTCCATCATTCCTCCTCTTGAAGAGGATTTTCATCAAATCAGCGTCACCTCGTGAAGCGGACTCAAATTAGCAACATTGAAAGAAGCACTAACATTATACTCACGGGTAAATCGATTTGTAGGCATTGTCATTGATGCGCTCCAACATAAGCGGCCCGTCTCCTCGAGGGTAACTTGGAGCATGTTGCTGGAAATCGTTCTTTGCGCATATCTGACCATACCCAATCACGGTTGAAACACCCAGCGGCGCCTTTGTTGGCTTGTTTAGCATCTTGCCGTTTGTCTCGATGTTCGTCCTTGCTTTCTCATGAATCTATTTCACAAAATCAGCCCTCTTACGGCCATCAAGGTCGGTATGTTCATCTGCAGTGCGGAGATAAATCGATGGAGTCGAAGTTAAATCCATACAAAATCTCGAATGGTGAAAACTTAGTAGCGAGAATGAATAGAGCGATTATATGCAAACTCGACATCGACAAACACTCTTCCCAAGACTTAATGTTCTTCTTAATTATAGCTCTAAGCAAAGTAGATAAAGTCCTATTTACTACTTGGTTTGGCCGTCGGTTTGTGGATGACAAGTAGTAGAAAAGCAGTTTAGTTCTAACACACCACAAGTCCTTCCAAAAGTAGCTTAAGAACTTGAATCCCTATCCGAAACAATAGTCACGGGCATGCCATGCGATCTAACAACCTCTCTAAAGAACAAATCGGCTACATGAGATGCGTCGTCGGATCTATGACATGGAATAAAATGTGTCGTCTTGGAAAATCATCACAACCACAAAATGGAATCGCTACCACGCTACTCTAGGCAATCTAACCTGAAAATCCATAGAAATATCAATCAGGTGTTGTAGGAATAGGTAATGGTGTATACAATCCATGAAAATTGACTACGAACTTAGCTTGCTTACATGTTACACATCTACCACAAATTCTCTCAACATCCCTTTTCATGTGAGGCGAAAAGAAATGTTCATGCAAAAGCGGCTAAAGTCTTGTAATGCCAAAATGTCCCATCAATCCCCCACCATGAGACTCGGCAACAACAATTCACGAGAGAGCATTTAGGAACACACGACTTATTTCTCCTAAGCGGGTAATCATCGTATCTAAAGTACTCTCCACTTGAGATTTCTCACATACTCGATAAGTCTCTTAAAATCATCATCATTCACATACAAACTCTTAAGACTCTCAAAACCGAAACTTAGCATCTAAAGTATAGATCAAGGTATACCTCAGAAAGTGCATCGCCGCCACATTCTCTTTACCTTGCTTGTATTTGATGACGTGCGGGGCGTCTCGATGAACTCACTCCACTTGGCATGCCTCTTGTTCAACTTGTGCTGCCTTTCAAATGCTTGACGACTCATGATCGGTATGAAAATGAACTCCTTAGGCTACAGATAGTGCTGCCACGTTTTCAATGCTCGAACCAGTGCATCTGACTCCTTATCATACGTTGGATAATTTAACGTTGTTCCGTTTAACTTCTCGCTGAAGTAAGCCACTAGTTTTCCCCCTTGCATCAAAATTGCACGATACCAACACGGAAGCATCACATTCAATTTCAAAGACTTAAAAAGTTAGGAAGGGATAATCTGGGGCGTGTGTGAGTTTGTGCTTCAAAAGGTGACGTCTCTTCTTGTGCCTTTTCCCACTTGAGCATACGTTCTTCTTGATGACTTCATTAAGGGTCTTTGCTAGGCTTTGCTAAATTGAGGCAAAAATCGCTGTAGAAGCTCATAAGTCCATGGAAACTTGAACATCTCCAATGCTCACGAAACCGGCCCTCTTGGATGGCTCGTCGTTCTCCTCATCAACTTGTACACCACATGCACTAACAACAAAACCAGAAACACGAGTTTGTCCGTACAAAAGGCGCACTTCTTAAGATTAGAAAACAACCTCTCTTTCTAAAGCGCATCTAAAGCGGACCTCAAATGTCCTCATGCTCATCATGACTCTTGTTATACACTAATATATTATCAAAGTGACAACTACAAATCGCCGATATAAGCACGCAAAACATGATTCATAAGGCGCATAAGCGTACTAGGTGCATTAGTCGATCAAAGGCATAACTAACCACTCATACAAACCAAGTTTAGTTTTATAAGCATTTTCCACTCATCGCCTCTTTGATTGAATTTGATGATAACCAACTTCTCAAATCTATCTTAGAAAACACACAAGAACCATCTGACTCATCTAACATATCATCGAGCGAGGAATATGATGGCGATACTTTACCGTGATATTATTGATGGCTCGGCAATCACACACATCCTCGAGTCGAGTCCTTCTTGGGCGCGAGTAGAGCAGATGCAACCTGAGGACTCAAACTCTCCTCACATGCCCTTTGGCCAACAACTCACCAATTTGTCTCTCAATTCCTTCGTCTTCTCTGGATTGGAACGATAGGCTGGCCTATTTGGAAGAGTGGCTCCTGGCACGAAATCTGTTGATGTTCGATCCCTCGAATCGGTGGTAGACCGGTGATGTATCTTACGGAAAGACATCTTTAAATTCACTGATCGGTGGAAATAGAAGGGGTAGAAAGTGAGATCATTAGTGGAAACCAAGTTCTCTTTGTACAAAGTACAACCAAAGGCCTCTCCTCTGCTGCCAGCCGGATCGCTAGCTCGTGCGAGACATGACCACGGACCACCACTTTCTCCTTATTCTCCCATTCTGCTTGGACTTCACCGCCTTGCCTCTTTACGCAAGTGCACTTGATCCTCATACACTTGTTTAGGAGTAAGTGGAACAAGCGACACTCTCTTACGCATGTACTCGAAGGAATATTTGTTGGTGAAGCGATCATGGGTCTGCGTCGATCGAGCGCCACGAGCGTCCTAACAAAATATGGCTCGCTTGTATAGGGACCACATGACGGCCTCGTCCTCATACTTCCCGATGCGAAATGACACATTCACTTGCTTTGTAACCTTAGCGATGCTGCGTCGTTCAGCCACTAACCGGTATGGCTTGGGATCTTGCCTCAAAGCGGTCTAATCTCTCGCCATTGATGCACTAGCGTTAGTGCAACTCCCTCCATCAACAATCATCTGCACACCTTGTCTTTCATGACATCTCGTGTGAAAGATGTTCTCATTGTTCCACCTCATACGCTGATTACGGACATAGAACTCTCTGGTTATATAAATGAGACCGGTGGCGGTGTAATCTCCTCAACCTCCTCTTCGTGAGGATCCTCCAAGGTGGCATCTTGGGATCGTGACCTCGTCATCGATTCTGACTTCTCCATCATCTCGCATGATCATAACTTCGTCTGTTTGGACACTCGCTCATGATATGCCCAAATCCTTGACACTTGTAGCACTTTCGATCACGATTACGAGCATCCGGAAGCGTTGGCTTTCCTTGATTCTTGGCTGGATGATTCTACTCTCGGCTACAAATGGTTTCGTTCGTCCTTAGCTGCTCTTCCTTCCATTGACTCGCTTTTGATGAGGGCCATTAGTCGTAACGAGGTTGTTTCAATTAGTCGATCTTCCGCGCATTACTCCTCGTCTTGGTGGTTCTCTATCTTGATGGCCATGTATGAACCATTTCTTCCATTTCGACATAGTGTTCTGACTCCACGCATTCCTAATTTCCCGATTCGAACCGACGAGAACCTTGCCATGGTCGCCTCACTATCCTCCACAATATTGGCTCGAATCATAGCTACCTCCGTCTCCTTGAAGTACTCATCCACTTCTAATCCTTGCTTGATTTTGAATCTTGTTGTACAACTCTCTATAGTAGTGAGATGGTACAAATCGCTTCCTCATAATAGCCTTCATCTCCATCCCAAGTGCAGAATTGGGTGTTCGATTCCTCTTCACTACTCGTCTGGCAGTCCCAAACTAGTGCATAATCGAGAGAACTCGATATTTGCTAACCGCTTCTTTAGCTCGGAATAATTGTGACGGTCAAACATCAACTCCAGCTTTCTCTCCGCTCGAAGATATGCATCTGGATCGTTCTTCCATTTGAATGAAGGAATGTTCGTCTTGATGTAACCAGTTGTTATCTTCTCTATTCCTCAATCCCCGATGAAAACTTACGGCATCATCGTCGTGGTACTCGTATCCTCTCCATTATCATCAAACTCGGGCTCTACGTGTAATTGATAACCTCGGCCCTACCGGTACCTCTACCTCGATCGCCTCGACCCGCTCTTACGCGATTGCCTCGGCGTGGGTGCAGCGGACTTGTCACGAGAAGCTTGAGTCGCGATCTCGTATGCACCTCGTCCGTCTCGGATCTCAACATCTTGCCAAATTCTGATTTCATTGCCTCGAACAAGAACTTCGTTTTGGATCGAACCGAGCGATCTTAGGCTTGTCATTCTTGGGACCCGTCTCTAGATGTACCAGACATACCTACAAAATTATTATTTTTTAATTTTTTTTTCTTTTTTTTTTAAATCACAAAAAAAAAAAACAAGAAAAATGTTAGCTAAAACAGAATCCTCACAACCTCACAAACACTCGTGTATCACTCAAAGATGATTCACTCAGCTCTCGTGTATCACTCGATAATCAATGGCTTTTACCCTCTATTGGTCTCACCTCTCTTGCCTTTTTCCACTCAATATCCCCTCTCAAGGTCCGAATTCTCTCAATCTACCACTTAAATCCAATATCGACTACTAAAAAAAAAACAAGAAACGCGGAAGAATTTTTTTCGAAAAGACAGAATGCAGAAACTAACTCTATAGACTCTAGATGACTCAAGGAACCTAAAAAACACGACGACACGTAGCCACAAACACGAAAACATGCTACAAAGAAACTAGTTCAACATGTTCTATACGACCTAAGGAACCCAGAAAACACAACGAGGTTTAACGGACTTTCGAAAAAGGTGCACACAGAACACGTACCATACGATTGAAGCGTCTTAAGGAATCTGAAAATTAATTGCCTGGCGATTTGAAAATTTTATACTTTTTTACCACCCCACGAGGCGTAGATCACGGCAAAATCTCAGAGCGAAAAAAATTATTGATCGGATATTATCCATTGATATGGATAATGATAGCTCGAATGAATATGGATAAGGTATCTATGGATATGGATAATGTCGATGTGATATGGATAAAGTCGATATGATATGGATAATGATAGGTATGAATCACGGATATGGTCGAACCACAGATACGGATGAACAACCACAGCCGCTACCCGTCACAAAGTCTAGTCGAAGCGAATGATAATGCGAAGCGAATCGACCTCTTTTTTCGACGACGACACGAAGAAACAAAAGCAACCAATATGACTCGATCGGACACAAGCGACACGAACAAAAATGAAAAACAAAAATCTCGGATACAAAAATCATGAGAAAGGCGAGTACCACAGGCGATAACTCGACTACGATGCAAATGATAAGATCCTCATTGGTATGAAGGATCTAACGACACGTGACGGAAGATTTTGAGCGGGCAGATGGAAAAATCCCAAAACCTCGAATCTAACCCGAAGTGATATAGGTCGTTATGTCGCCTATACCCCACGTGGCGTTATTGTGACAACTCGGGGACGATGAATGACACCGAGCGAGGGATGGATGTCTGTCGAGATATCGATAATTGAATTCCACAGCAAACACAAGAAAATTCGAGCTAATGAAGAGAATAAAACTCATATATTCATAAAATCAAAATTTGAATATTTTAGTATGCTTACAACAAGCACTTTATATAATTTGAAAAATGAAGTCTAATCCTTATCGAAAGAATGAGTCCTTATTAAAGTAGAAACTAACTAATATAAGAGACCTAATTAAACTAGGAAACTATTTAATCTAACATCTAAATGGGCTGCGAAAATAATTTAAACTAAAAGCATGGCCTGATATCAAATAATGGGTGAAATATCGGACTCCATCATTCACTCCTCTTGAGAAGGATTTGTCCTCAAATCAGTCGTCACCTATATCAAGCGGACTCAAATTCTTCTTGTACATTAGTTCAACGAAGGATATATTTTTTTGAATCCTCACGGAAGGTTGATGCGAAAAATGTCGAAACGAAAAATAATGATCTGAATATTGATATGGATAATGTATGATATGGATAACGATATGTATGATGATAGGGATAACGATATGGATAATGATATGTATAATGATAGGGATAACGATATGGATAATGTATGATATGGATTATGATATAGATAGCGAGGTATAATGATAGGGATAACGATATAATCATGAATACATAGCCCGAAGCAGAGCGGAAGCGAGCGGCGAACCGATATGATGGATACTCCAATATCCACGAAGTCGACCCTCAAAGAATCGCGGCGATACTTGACCCCTCGACCCGAAAGATCAACTCGTCTCAACAACACGAGGCGATGAATGGATGAGCGATGAGCGGATGGCTCGATGCAAATGATATGATCCTTGCTCCAATTTGTTGAATTGAGCATTTGGATCGACGGCCTGAAGCGAAAATAAAGGATGGAATTTACGAACCTTTGAATCTAACCCCAAAGAGATGGTTGATGCAACAACTCGAAGCGTTGAATGACACATAAGCGAGATTGATGAACTCGAATGATTCGTCGATAAAGAATTCGTCTTGGAATAATCGAGAGAATTCGAGACTCTCAAGAGGCATAAACTCACGAAAATTATTATTGATCAAGCGCCTTTCGTCGAGACAATAAAGCCTTTAAATAATTTGAACCTAACCCTAAAAAGCCCGTAAATCCGAAAATAACAAAGTCTTGATTTAGGTGAACTGTACTAATTAAATCAAAATAACTCTTCATTCTAAAGCCCGATCACCGTAATTAAATTAATGAAACATGGGCTGTCGGGCATCATCTCATATGGGCTTCTTAGTGATTCTTGAGCCCAAACTTCTTGAATTAATCCATGCGATCCTTCCTTGAACTTCTTGGCTCGAGTTCTTGTAATTGGCCCCTTGGAACCGAGCAGGGCTTTGAGTCAACGAACCTTGGACTCCATCAGATTCTCTCCTCGTGTATCGATTAATCACATATCATCATGCGATAAAATTAAGCGATTCTATTAATCAAAACCTAACCTAAGTTCTCGATCCGGATAAGTGTTGATTAATCAACTATTGATCACGACAATGAATCACTCGTTTCGGTAAGATCCTCGATTAAATCAAAAATCTAATGTTGAAATAGCCTCTCGACCTCGATCAACATCCAAAACAATTAAACATGTGATCAATTCGTTTAATCATAAGTAAAACAAATTTAATCGGATAATATGCTCAAGGCGATATGCAATTCATCAATACGATTTGATTCCCCTAACCTAGATGAGAATTAGTTCATCAACATAATCCCACAATTTATACACATCGATTAGCATGTTGTTACAAGTGTAGATGAAATGAAATCAATCCTTTTTTAAGGAAGACTTGAGAGAAAATAAGGTAGGGTTCGTGAGAGGTGTGTGTAGAATGAAATATGTGTGAAAAATGAGAGAAAAACCATATTTAAAATGTGTGTGAAAAATGTGAGCCGGCAGCTCGGTGTCTTGGCCTTGTATGAAGTTACCGGCCGGCGGCGTGGCCAGGCGCCGCGTCGCGACTTTGAAGAAATGATCCGTTCTCTCGTCGAACTCGAATTACGATCCGTTTAGCCTACGGACTCCTATTGAGATGATATTCAATATATGATAGATATTAGAAGATCTATTTCATCCTATTTAATGCTCTTTTTAAAAAAAATATGAAACAAATCAAATAAGTCCGAATCGATAAATACTAATCAAAACGACGGCATAAATAGAACAAATCATGAGAAACAACATGCATAAGAATACAAATAAAAAGCACAAAACAAAACCAAACAACTCCCCACTTATCCATTTGTTTGTCCTCAAGCAAACTCTATACTAATAAGAATAGAAAAATATACTAATAAGAATAGAAAAATAACCCGTACAACTACTCTTAATCGATCAATCAAACCCTTTTTGTTTTCCCCAAACTTGGCGAATACATATTCAAAGCTAACGTGAAACAAATATAAGATTGTGAGGGATGTCGAATAAACAAGAGGTGATTTTTGTTGAGACCCGACTCTCAGCTGAGGTGAATTAACTAATGTGGTCACCTTTAGCAACAAGTTCCTTTGAAGACATTAAGAAGGTTTAATAGATTTTGGAACAATGTTGAAAGGTGCATTCTCTATGAACTTCGAGTCTCCTATCATGGTTTTCCATGCCCGTTTCTCGATTCTACGAGAGAGAGGGGCCGAGTCTCATCCTCCATTTCAACAATCTCAACACTTTATTGGAGCTTTCATTCTCCTTTTTTTTTCCTTATTCTTATTTTTTTTACTATAGGAAACAAGTATATAGGTAACCACACTGTTAACACTACCCCTAACATTAGTCATAAAAATCATATCAATAACCCCCGATTTAAGATTAATCCACACAATCTCGTCAATTCACATTACACTTCAATCACATATCAACAAGAGAAAAGGGATTACATCAAGATTTGACCAATACCACAGAGTTCAGTTACACAAATCAAAATCTTGACTTATTCGTATAGACACAAACTTGAGTCCAAGAGTTCAAAATCATCACAAAAGCACATCACCAAGCATACAAATAGTTAAGACACGCACACAAACCAAAAACTCTCTGCACTAAATTCGAGCACTATCCCGGTGTAGGGAAATCTTATTTTAACCTCTCCAGGATCTATCTTGGATGTTTAATTCACCATACATTGATTAAATGCCTAGCATGCACCTATATAATTAATTGCAACACGTAGGAGTTTTCTCGTGTTTATCTGCGAATCTGTTGGGGAAGAAAGGATCGAGACTAGTGCTTTGATTTTACGGGTGTATCCGATTGCCTAAACTCGATGCTAAGTGAGGACAATCTATGGAGAGTGCGATAGAAAATCGCCTTCTTCATTTTCTCAAAGTTTTCAAAATCTCACTATTTTGGAATAGCAATTCTCGAAAATTTCACTTGAGGATTAGCCATTGATTTTCTCTCGCATTATATTTATAATGCGACCCTAAATCTATCATGATAGGATTTATGCATATCTAATAAATATAATAATATCACTTAAGATAGAGAGGATCAAGCGAGTTCGGTGGGACTACAGAGGAAGTGGACGAAAATCTTCATAGCTCGGGCTGGATGGGCGACCAGGATCAAATCACGAGGAATAAAGATGGGCCTCAAATAAATTAATTATCTTATGTTCAGCCCAGAGCATAAATTAATTCATAAACATTTATTCATGCCACAAGAGAATAAATGATGACTTACCCATTTATTTCCGAAGTTGAGTCGGGCTCGCATTTAGACTTTATGAATCCCGTATTTAAGATATCATCGTCCATTAATTATTCTGACATTACATTTGCTTAAAATAATTAATTACTTTAATTCATAAGTAGTACCACTCGACCTTATTATTGTATTTGAGATAACTCGACTGCGGGGTTAAGTACAATAAACCTTTTGAGCTCCTTAAGGGCGTCATCGTCCTAGCGGATACGGTGACTCGACACGGGTAACTAGGATGACATACATATCTTGCCACCACCCGAGATGCGAGAGAATCTTGGGTTAACTTCATGTAACCCTACCCATAACAAGTCAAGTGATGGTCGACAACTTCATACTCACTAATACCTTATCGAGGTTTAGATCAGCGTAAGTCACCAAGATCTAGGTTCTTCACGGCGGTCGGATAGAAGAACTCATCTCCTTGTGATCCATCAATACGTCGGTGGCGTACCGGTATAGATAAGCAACTAAGTTAAGTCACTTCTTATCAATACCTCGACTATCACAGACAACTCGTCCTCAAGTTGTCTCGGTGTCATACTTTTATATCTCATTAAGCTTGACCAATCATACGAGACCTCGTGATCTACAACACCTTGTGTGATCTAACATATATGAGATAAATGGACATACATGTAATCAAGTAAACAATTCGGATAGGAGATTGTAATAGTGGTAACATGAAACATTGTATACAAGCTCGACCAAAGCGCTTCGATGTATACAAATCAACAATCTTCCACTTATACTAAAGCAAAGCGTTTAGTATACAATGTGTCTCTACTAGCTGTTACAAACAACACCATCACTTGCTTCTCCCACTTATACAAAGTTTCCTTTCTAAGTGGGTGCCATCTTCTTGTAATCGAGTCTGGAATATGCTATCAAGTAGACTTTTTCTTGCGAGCTCTTCATGAATGGATCGACTAGGTTATCCGCGGTACCAATCTTTTCTATCGGCCGTCTCATCGTCTAACGATTTCTCGTATGACATGGTACTTTCTCTTTATATGTTTGGTTGCCTTGTGGGTCCGTGGTTCCTTTGAGTTTGCCCTTTTTTGAGTTATCACGATAAACTATGATACTCTTGGGAAAACCGGTACCACATTTAGATCCATGAGGTAGTTCTTGAACCATCTGACCTCTTTAGCGACCTCGAGCGGCTACATATTCGACTTTCATGGTGGAGTCCGCAATGCATCATTGCTTTGCACTCCATGAGGATCTGACTCCTCCTCCCAAGGTAAACACATAGCACGAGGTAGACTTTTTCTCATCACGATCGGCGGAAATCCAGTGCAGAATAACCCGAGGCATTAGACTATGCGCATGGTAAACTAGCTTTATAATCTCGAGTCCTTTTCGGTGCTTGGTATATGCTACCGCAGATCGATGAGCTTGTCGAGGTTAGGCGATATCTAGCTACTATACCTACCGCATAGTAGATGTCGGGTCTCGTACATAGCATTGCATACATGATACTTCCTCGGCGGAGCGTAAGGAACTTGTCTCATTCCTCTATCTCGCCCGCGATCATGGGTGGCTGCTCCTTGAATAAAGGCGCCATGCACGAAGGTAGCAATCCTTTTGGCGGTGCATACTTAAGCGAGTAATCAAAGTATCGATGTAAGGCGCTGATATAAGCTCGATATTTTCCTCTTGCGATCTCGGTAAACCTTGATCCCAGAATGTCTGCTGCATCTCCTAAGTCTTTCATTTGAAGCGATCGGATAACCAACTCTTTCGTCGATATGACTTCATTGTTGCCAGTAGAAGGATGTCATCTCGTAAAGTGCGAAAATACTGCGTGACGTTGACATCTAAGCGATACACACAACTTTCGCTGGGCAACTAGGTAAATCCATAGGACTTTACCACCTCGTCAAACAAGTTCGGGATCGTGAAGCTTGCTTATATCCATACATGGACTTAGCTTCCATACTAGATGCTCTTCACCCTTTACCACATAACCTTGGTTCTTTGCATATAGAAGTCTCTACCTTCTTCAGGTAACCATTTAAGCGGTTTCACGTCCGTTTGCCTAACCTCATGGTTTAAGTGGGCTGCTATGGCGGAAAAATTTTGATGGATTTGAGCATTGCTACCGGCGAAAAGGTCTCGTCGAAATCGATGCCCTCAATCGAGTGTACCCTTTCGCCTGGCACGGCTTTAAAAGCGAAACCTCTCCATCTGAATCTCTCTTCCTCTTGTATACCCACTTCGACCTATGGCTTCCTTGCCATCGGTAGAGTGTCTTTTCGTATACATCCATGGTGTTATGGACTCAATTTCTAAGTCCATAGCGGTGTGCCATGATCTTGCATCAATATCTTGTATCGCCTCCTTTGTATGTCCATGGATCGATTATTGCTGCTCGTTTCCTAGGACTAAATCGAAGATTCACCCGGACATAAATTGCTCGGGTTGACGAACAACTCTCCACTCTGACAGGCGCTACGGGCCTGATAGCAGCGATGGGTGCGATAACTTGTAGTTCTCTATCTTGCACAACTTCTTTGGATAGGTGCCACTTATGCGGTCGGTATCTCTAGTGGAACTCGACCAGCTTCAATTTCTTGAAGTATACGGTGTCGATCCGCCCACTGAACACGACATCTCATACCTTTGGTTTAGTCGGTGGCGGAATCGATCATCTTCTAATTCTTGAAAAATGATTTCAACTTTGGATTTATGGTTTTCATATAATCCTCTTCTAAGAATCGGGCATTAGTCTAATAATGACTTTACGATCCTTAAGGTATAGAAATAACCACCTTCGTCCCTACAGGATAGCAAATAAACGACCTTGCATCGGATCTAGCCTCCAACTTATCGGCCTTCTTGTTGGCACATGTTTGGGTGCCCATATCCTTATGTGGTTTAAACTAGGCTTGCACCTAAACCACAACTCGATAGGGTCTTTTCGGTGACTTAGATGGTACTAGATTTAACAAGTTATCTACATTGCACCAAATAGTCCATAAACTCGTTCTTGAGGTATTCGCCACAGCGATCGGACATGATGACTTGATACTTACCAAGCTTCGTCTCCTCCTTAAATTCTTTGAATTTCTCAAAGCATTCGGACTTGCGGTGACGGTATATGTCCGTACCTTGAATGTCGTTAATGAAAGTGACAAAATACTCGTACCCTCCACGAGCTTGTGTGGATATAGGTCCACAGTCGAGAATGGACTAACTCAACACTTCTTTGGCTCTATAACCCTTTGCTTTGAAGGTGCAGTCGACATCTTTCCTTCATCTGAGGATTCGCGACTAGGAGCGAATGGCGTGAGATCACCAGCAGCTCCATTCTTAGCCGGTCTTTGGATCCTATTTAGATTGATGTGACCTAATCTAAGATACCGGAGAAATGTGGTGTCATCTTGTGAAGAAAACTTTCTCTTCTTAAGGTTTGATGTAGATCTGACATAATTAAAGGTATTATGTGTGGCGAGAAATAGTATAAAGCGAATTATATAAAGTGCCACCACGGATAACCCGGCATTTCTTATGATAGAAACACCACTATAAAAAACAACTGAATATCCATGAATTAATAGTTTGGAAACGGAAATAAGGTTGCGCCGAAACTCCGTCACATATAAAACGTCTTTTAAAACTAAAATTGTTCTATCAAAAACATAAAGTAACATCTCCGTGACAGCGGCCTCGACTTTCGCGCGTTGCCCATGGAGATGTTATCTCGCCATGATGTAGCTCCTTGTCGCGAGGAACCCACGCAGGTGTAACAAACATGATCGATCGCTTTTGTATCTACTACCCATGAATGAGTAGAACGATTCGCTAAACATGTTTTTGTTACTAAAGCAAATGGCGTACCTTGAGCATGAGCATAGGGCACTTGGCCTTCGATGCCAGTCTTCCCGTCTTGAAGCACTTGCCACTCTTCTTTGGCTTTTCAAACCTCCGTTGGCGAGACATGTTCTTGCTTCAACTACTTCCTTGGTTCGCTTTGTCTACCACCTTTGGTGCCCTTTTCTTCTTCCATTTTCAGCGGAAAATTTGGGCCCTAGATGTGCTAGCGAGGCATGTGCTCCTTTGCCCATGACTTCTTCATGACCACGAGATCATTAAACAGCGACTAAGTGTATACTCGGTCTTGCTCATGATAGCGTTCTGAAAATTCTCAAAGACTTGGGCGGTGTGTTGAGGATGATATCGACATTGGCCGGCGTCGATACCTCCTCCCAGTGATCGAGACTATCCGTGAGATGAGTCGTGTGGGAGACATGTTCATGGACGAACTTCGCCTTCCATCTTACGCAGATTTCTCTCATTGTGTGGGCGGATGTCGATCCATTGCCCAAACTTACTCTCGAGACTTGACCATATTTGATCGCGTCTACCATCGACGATCTTTGCGGTGCAAGCCTTTGGACATAGTAGTCATCATATAGAATTTGGCCATATTGTTTGACTTATGCCAAAGTCTGCTTGACTCTCGCTGCTATTTAGTCGATGCGTTAGTAAGGGCATCGGGTTTAGGTGTAGTGAGAACAAACATGTGTTCTTCAGCGATAAGAACATATTCTATGTTTCGTTTCCACTTGATAAAATTTGGACCGGATAGAGGATTTTGTGCGAGCATATTGATAATCGGTGTAAGAGACATATCTGAAAAGTAATGTAAACACATAAGCATACGATCGCACATAATTTGTAACAATAATATTGTAACCTTTTGATAAAACAATATTAATTGAAACCTCCGATATGAGAATTCCACATACAAGCCCCAGCGTGTGAGCGTTTACATGAATCCCTCGACCGAGACAAAATATACCTTTTAGTCGTTTAATTTCAATCCATATCGACTTATCCTTATGACAAATGAAATTAATGATTGGACCTTAATAGAGCACATCACTATCACGAAGGGACTTGGCGGGAAGTTGTACTTGAGGTGATGTCTAGCAATGACCACAATTTTAACGGAAAATGAATTCTTAGAATTGGCGTACTCACTAGGACCATACGCTTCAATCCAACTTCCTTTGTTATCTCATTTAGATCTATCTCTAAAGAACTTATGAAAATCGCATATGCAAGCCACGCGTGTGGGCGTTTACATGAAACTCCCACTACCGATATATTAAAATGTTTTATTTAGAAATCTCGTCTAACAAACTTATGAGAAGCAGTGCAAGCAAGCCGCGCGTGTGGGCGTTTACTCACGGTGCGTATCACTTTGTTTAGAGATCAAAAAGTGGAGGTCGACATTTTAATTTAAAAATTAATATGTCGGTTCTTGCTTAGTCTTTTGTTTGAGGTTTGTTCATGCAGATCACGTAATCTAGCATGCTTTTCTATAGAACTCGACATGTAAAACATCTTAGTAGAATTCTAAAATATGCTTGAAAGCGATAAACCTAGCATGCTTACTATCGCGTCGATCACGAAAACATATAATATGTTTATCTCGTAATTAAACATACATAGCATCTACGCATAATTTAAACATCCCGACATGCTTTGAACTATAAAAATAAAATAAATTTGTTCATCAGCGGCCCGCTCGTGGATCACATATTCATTACCTAATTTATTACATAAATTTTCAAAATCTGAGATCTTGATAAATCTCGGCAGACCTCGCGTGCATGGTCGCGGACGATTCGTCAGCTGGATTTGGGTTGAAAAAATAAAAGCGGGCGAAAGCGGTGGATCGGGCGGATCGGGACAAAATGCGGGCGGGTCAGAAATTGGTGCAGGGGCTGGCGGGCGGGTCGGCCCAGTGGGTGGGGCGTGCGCTGAGGCACGGCCCGTGCGCGCGTCGACCACGTCCGTGCCTTGCACAACCTACTGGGAATTCCCGCCATGCGCCGTCGCCCGACCCTCGTCGAGAATCCACGTGCCACGGGAGGCGGTTGCCGAGTCATCTGCAGCGTGGGTGTCGGCATCTGTCGAGAAACCTGTAGCGACTCGTATGCGCTATCATCGATGTCGTAGAGACTTCGCGTGCAATCTTCCGAGTTGTGAAATCTTATTTTAACCTCTCAGGATCTATCTTGGATGTTTAATTCACCATACATTGATTATATGCTAGCATACACCTATATAATTAATTGCAACACGTAGGAGCTTTTCGTGTTTACTGCGAATCCGTCGGGAAGAAAGGATCAAGACTCGTGCTTTGATCTTACGGGTGTATCGATTGCCTAAACTCGATGCAGTGAGGACAATGCGTGGAGAGTGCTATAGAAAATCGCCTTCTTCATTTCTCAAAGTTTTGAAAATCTCACTATTTTGGAATAGCAATTCTTGAAAATTTCACTTGAGGATTAGCCGTTGATTTTCTCTCACTTATATTTATTATGTATATCTAATAAATATAATAATATCATAAGATAGAGAGGATCAAGCGAGTCTAGTGGGACTCTAAGAGGAAGTGGAAGAAAATTTTCATAGCTCCATACGGATGGGCGGTCAGGATCAAATCGAGGAATAAAGATGGGCCTCAAATAAATTAATTATCTTATGTTCGGCGAACATAAATTAATTCATAAGCATTTATTCATGCCACTAGAGAATAAATCTTGACTTATCCTTTATTTTGAAGTTGAGTCGGGCTCGCATTTAAACTTCACGAATCCCGTATTTAAGATATCGTCGTCCATTAATTATCTGGGATTACATTGCTTAAAATAATTAATTACTTTAATTCCTTAAGTAGTACCACTCGACCTTATTATTGTACATGAGATAACTCGACTGCGGGGTTTAGTACAATAAAACTTTGAGCTCCTTAAGGGGCGTCATAATCCTAGCGGATATGGTGACTCGACACGGGTAACTAGCATGACATCTGAAACGCCACCACCCAGAGATCGAGAGAATCTTGGGTTAACTCATCATAACCTACTTGTAATAAGTAAAAGTGATGGTCGAACTCATGCTCACTAATACCTTATCGAGGTTTAGATCAGCGTAAGTCACCGAGATCTAGGTTCTTGAGGCGGTCGAGATAGAAGAACTCGTCTCACGTAATCCATCAATCGTCGGTGGCGTACCGGTATAGACAAGCAACTAAGTCAAGTCACTTCTTATCTATCTGGTAGCTTATCTGACAACTCGTCCTCAAGTTATCTCGGTTGTGATACTTTTATATCTCGTTAAGCTTGACCAATCATACGGACTTACGTGATCTACAACACCTTTGTATGATCTAACTTATATATGAGATAAAGGGACATACATATGCAATCAGTAAATAATTCGAGATAGGAGATTGTAATAGTGGTAACGAGAAACATTGTATACAAGCTTAACAAAGCGCTTCCGATATACAAATCGACACCCGATGCTCAAAACATTAATAACAAAGAAAATGAGACTTTCACGAAAGAATATAGCGAAATAGAATTTGGAATGTGAGTGTGCGCGATATAGATGGAGTATCACGGCGTCGTCTCACGCTTACAACAATCGTAAAACTTAGTCCCAAATCGAACAAAATAAACACGAGAGACAATAGATAGATCAAAGGGCCAGCGAAACAAGCAAAAGAAAGAAAAGAACAAAAGATATGTGGGTAAACTCCACGTGGTACTCAATTTCAAGTCGTGAGCATGACATAATCCAGTCAGAGACAGATAGGATCAATGAGCATGGAGTTCTCTACTTCTTTCGGACCATCCCCTCGATCAAATTAAGGCCTTACTCGATGTCCATTCACAGTAAATGATCCGTTGGTGTTAAGATCGCGAAGTAAAATTACTCGTGAAACACCTTCTCGATGATGTAAGGACCATTCAATGCGGAATTGAGCTTTTAGGAAAAAGTTTAACACGAGGCTGTGTAAGTGAAACTTTCGTTCCGGCTTTAAATCTTCTTGAACTATCCGCTATCGTGAATTCGTTTCACTTTATCCTTGTCGTCTGCATCCTCGTCCTATGACAACACATTCTCGGCGAGGATCAATAGTATCTATGGAAGCATGATCATCAATTAAATTAGCAAAAGGAAAAATCACACTATCACGTACAGAGAAAGACACACATTCACCAAGTATAGTCATTTTCAATATGCCACTCTTAACGTCTATTAGTGTGTTGGTTGTGGCCATGAATGGCCTCCCCAATAACAGTGTGTGTTCATCCCCATCTTCATTAACATCCCCCCTATCCAAAACAACGAAATCAACGGGAACTATCAACCCACCCATCTTTACTAATATATCCTCAACAATACCCTTGGGATATCTCACGGACCTATCAGCTAACTGTAGACACATCCGAGTGGGTTTAAGTTCATGTTTTGCATGTTTTTGTTATGTTTTTCTTCGTGTGTTTTAAAAGATTTGATTCCTATTCGTTTAGTTTTGAATATGTTTTATTGGAATCATGTTCGTTTTTATTTTGTGTAGGGAATGATTGCGTTTAAGCATTTTGTGCATAAAAACGCACCCAAGCGCGGACTCGGCGTAGCCAGCGCTGGGTGCGCTTGGCGTCGTGAGGATAAGATCGAGAAGGCGCAGCGTCCGTGTCCGGAATCGTCCGTATTTGGTAATAACTCCTTAGGGCACCCGCGTCCATCCGGCATGCATCCGTGTGGGTGCCAGTGTTGAGTTCGAGCGCCAGCGTCCGTGCTGGGCGTCAGTTGAAGTCGTCCAGAAGGTGCCCGCGTCGCGTGTCTTGCGTCCGATCTTTGGGCGCCCAAGTTGATAGTCGAAGAATCGTCGCGTCCGTGGCATGCGTCGGCTGAGTTCCTTTCATGAAGCCGCGTCCGTATTGGGTTATCCTCGTTTCGTCTTATTTTGATGGAGTGCAGCGTCCGCTAGGCGAGAATTTTGGGCGCTATATATATGAGTTACAACGCTAAAAACCCTAGTTCATATATTTTTATTTCATTAAATCGGTTTATTTTTGAAGATTGCTCCTCACATACGATTTTTCCCTTTGTTTTCCAAGTAATTTCCTTTGCACTTTATTGATTCAGAACTTTGATTGAAGAAATTCATCAGCGACTATTGTGATTGTAAGGATTGTTATTCTCTTTTCTTAGTTAAATTATTGAATAATGATTTCTATTAATTTGATTGTTTGATCGTGAGATGAGCATGAACGAATCTTCTTCTAGGGTTGGGTGATTCAAATTGATTGATTGTTTATTTGTTTTGATTGAGTATACAATTGAATCTTAGGGTTTCTTGTTAAGTGATTGATCACCATTTAATTGTTTATGTTTAGTGTAGGAATCGATTGGATTAGAGGTTCTGGAAAGCGGTACTCTAATAGTTTATGTATTTGTGAAATTTGATAACCTAGGTTTAATCCACGGAGCGAAAGTCAGTGTTTGGGTTGAGGTTTGAGGATTGCATGAATAGGTGATTTCTTAAACAAGCATAAATCAATCAATCGAGCGAAGAACCTAATACCTAGTCTTTCTCACAATCTTGAATTACTCTGTTGCTATTGAGCTGCTTTGAACATTTATTTGAATCGTTTGCGTGATTTAATTCTGTCGATTTTAGTTAAACATCACCCCAATCAAGTTTAGGATTTAGATTTACCGTTTTTATCGTAACACATCATAAGCCTGTTAAGTCTTATCGAGAGATTCGACTTGGGTCGACCTTACCACCTATAGGGACCTCGTACTATTGCGGCGACTTAGTAGAACAATTTGGTGGAACAAATTTTGGCGCCGTTCTTGGGAAGGCTTTAGGCATTTTTATTGTGTTATTTTCCCTTCTTATCTTCTATTTTTCTTTATTTTATTTTGTTTGGTTATTTTCTTCCACAGTCTTGCGTAATCAGTTTTCTTGTCTTGTGTTTGTTTATGCTAGGTCGTGAAGTCTTAAAGGAAGTTGGCACTAGTATTCGACAACATTCAGGGTGAGAGATTTTAATCTTCGAACTCGGAAGAAAGCTAAATGCGAAAGTGAGGCGAGTTCGGTGACAGTTGAGCACGAAATTTGGTGAGTAGATCTCCAGTGAGGAATTCGTGCGGAAGAAATGGCGACAAATGGAGGTCAGCGATGAAGGAAACCAGCGGATGCGTGACTTTGCTCGACCGTCATTGAGGTGACAACGTCATGCATAGTCCTCGGGGATCGGCCGAAACTTCTGAGTTGAAGCCCGTCACTTCAACGCCTACCCTCTTTCTATGGGATGCCAGTGAGGATGCTTTAAACTTCATCAGGGAGTTCTATGCGATGATTCACACTTTTAGTTGAGCGGGCTCCTGAAGATCGTTGAGAATGAGGTGTTTTCCTTACGCTTGAAGGATAGAGCGAACATGGTTGATGTCTCTGACTGGTTCAGCGAGTTGCAAGCCGTATATGATAAATTCATGGGAAAATACTACTCGAACGAGAAAACACAGGCGAGGGCTCGGATAGCCACCTTGAGCGGATGGTGGAGAATCTACGCATGAGGCATGGGATCGTTTCAGTCGTTCTGGCGGCGATGCCCGCATCACCATTACCGGTGAGCTCCTCAATCGGTTTTCTATGATGGATTGACGATGGATTTTAATACATGATAGATAATGCGGTGGAGGAGACATTGGAAACTATATTCTTGATGATGTCGGTGAGATTTTGGAGGCAGCTAGCTGCAAACTCGCAAAGGAGAAGTGCGGGACGAAGACTGCTGCGGCAAAAAGGTGACACTGACTATGAAATGACCGATGGCGGCGGATCTCGCTCGCGAGTTCAGCTATTGAGAACAACCGAGCCTCGGACATCACTTTCAATTCCAACGACAACAAGCGATGTCGATGGAAACTTGTGGTATTTGTGGAGAAGCGGGGCATGGAGCCAACATGTGCGAAAGAACCAATGAGATGGCATATGAAGAAGTGCTGAGTTAATCTATGCAAGGTTCGACAAAGGTACGAAGAAGCGATCGGCAAAATTTATCCGTCGAGGCCGGATATGACCCGTTCTCAAATTCTTACAACCTTGGTTGGAGATCATCCTAACTTCTCTTGGGTCAATCGAGGGGATCAAGTCGGTGCCAGTTCGAGACGACAACCTCGGCAAACTCGACAACAAATTGATGCTCCCGATAAACCATCGCGAGGATTCTCATCGTTTATCGAGCAAGTAACTTGAGATTTGAGTATTTGGAGGCATCTTTGAAAAGTGGAAACTCGAGTGGGACGATTGGCAACTCAAGTGGGACGAGATGGTTGGGGCATTGAGCGACTAGTGAGAAGAAGACCAAAGGGAAGTTTCTGTGATCAGACATGCGAGGCATTCTTGCTTATGGAAGTGAAAATAAGTGCGAGGTTGATGAAGAGACCAGTGGAAGAAGAAAAGCCTCATGAGTTCTGAAACCACCGGTTCTGTAGTAGCCGAAAATTTTATAGTAATTAGTAAAGTTTAATTAAGTATTATTAAAGGCAAAAGCTATTTAAGCACTTAAAATTAAATGAATTGATATAGTGAAATATTAATCGGTATGAATCCGATTAATTCAAGATTGAACATATGAGATTGGAAAATGTAGAGATTTATTAGAAATGAGTTTATTTGTGATAAAATGTGAAATATGTGTTTATTAATGTATGTTTGCATGAAAAATGCTAATAATTAGAAATTATGCTATGAAATGCATTAATTAATTTTGCATGTTATTTTCTTATAAAATGAGATAAAATATTATTTAAGGTATTAAATGTCTTGAATAAATTTATTTTATTAATATTTAGTAATAAAAAATTATTTTGCATAATTTTCAAAAATTGAAACAATATTATAAATAATTGAATTTTAGTATATGAATGGATTTAAATTATATTATATGAATCTAAATTAAATTATGTATATAAGTTGTATTAGATTTTATAATTTATTAGAGATATAATTCTATTAATTAAATTATATTAAAGTATAAACTTAGCAAAATTTGGGGTGTAATTATAAAATTATTGAAATTTGTGTTTAATTATTTTGAAATTAGGACTAAATGTACATTAAATTGAAATTAACATTCTAGAAACCTAATGCATATAATAAATCATCCCAACCTCCCAATTCCCCTCCATTTTCGGCACACCCACAAACATCACACACAAAATTTCATTTTCACTTTTTAATCCATAATTAAGGAGAAGTTTAGTGGAAAATCCATCCAAACAAGGTAATTCCTTGATTTAGCTTAAGATTATGCAATTTAAATTCATGAAAAACATGTTTTATACTCTTATATTTTTCGAAAATTATGGGGTATATGTTTAAGGTTGATTTGTTTAAATTTTGTTATGTTTATTAATTTAATTATGTTTATGAAGTTTAATTAACATATACTATGGTTTTAATTCCTTTAAATTCATGAAATTGAAAAATTAAAGAATCTAACCTAAACCCTAATTTTTGAATATGATCCATATGTTATGAATTGATTGAATTAAGCTTAGATATATGCTTATGGATGATTATAAACATCGTATGAAAGAAGAAATTAAAGTTAAACCATACTTGTGAAATCATGAAATTTTGAAAATGAGGATTAGTAGGAACTTAATGATTTTGATTTTATTTGATCAAAGTGACTTGATAATCATGCTTAGGGATATAAATAATGCATAGAATGAATTTATAGAATTTAATTCAACCATATACTAATATCCTAAATTTTGAAAATGAAGGGTATATGTTGAACTTTGATTTCTTGATTTTATTTGATATGTTTGAATTGATATTTGAGATCTAGGATAAAAATAAAGCTTAAGTAGAATTATTGGGAATTTTTGAAGATAGGTATCAAAAGTTAGAAAAGTTTAAACTAAAGTTATACTTATAGGTGATATACTTGATCTATGATTGAATGGATCATGAAATTATGATTATTGATGTTAATTGAGTATAAATATATGATACTTGATGTTTAATGGATTGTAGATATTCAAATATTGAAATACACATATATATCGAGTTAAATCGCCTTAGGCGATTAACATTAAATTAGATGATACTAGTCTTGTATAATGTTTTTAAGTGTATGTTTGATGATATAATGATGATATTGAGGAGTTTGGGGTGATATTGGTGTAGTTTGGTTTATTTGGGCTATACCTATTCTAAGCGTTACTCTGCGAAATTCGGTGGGAATTAGGCGTTAGTAAAACAAGTTATATGTTAATTGATAGTTGTTAACATATATCTAAATTAGAAAGGAAGATTACTAAAGATTTATCATAATCTTTATGTTCTAAGGATCGAATGAGGAAGCAGAAGTAAAGGAAGAAGAAGCGAAGTTGTTGGATTGAACTTCACGAGGTGGTAATCTCTCAAAGTTATGTTGAGCGAAAGAACTTATGTTATGCTTGAACTTGTTTTATTATGAAATTACTTTCAATCACCACATGATGAAAATGTTGAAAATGAATGTTTTACCACATTGTGGGTATGATGAATTACTATACGTGGTAGGAAGATGTTAATTCGTGTGCGGTAGATGGTGTGAGCTTGTAAATGTGGGCTGGCCGTGGTCTTTGGGAGGAGGCCTACTTCCCTTTACCGTATAGCGTAGATAGGGTATGGCCGTAGTTGTGATCCTTGGGACCAACTCGGGTATGTGATCTTGGTATGTTTCAAAATAAAGTGTGGTGATATGTTATGATGATAAATTTTTCTATGAATAAACAAACTACAGGTTTTCCTAAAAGTTATTTGAAAGAGATGCTCATGAGCGAAATCATAAGTTTTGAAAATTATGTTGGCATTTACTCATTTGAGTACTTCTAGTACTCATGCGATAAGTGTTTTATGATGCAGGTTGAGCATGGAAGAGGTGTGATGCATGCAGTGAATATTTATTTTATTTTCTTCTGCAAACTATTGTGGCGAGTGTCGTATAGTAAATACATGACATCCATTATTCTTCATTGTTAACCTTGAAAACATGAAACCATACTTTTGATAAACCTTGTAAATATTTCAAAGTTTCTATATATGTATTTACGAGGTTATGTTCTCGATTGTGAACATTCTTTGTTGTTGGTTGTCTGCTTGCATGCGGTTGACTTACTCTGTTACAAGCGTTATATTGTCAGTTTGTTTCCAAAACTTATTTTCTAAACCCTATTTTATTTAAAGATTATCGTTAATTAAACGATCGCTTGATTATTTAGTTAAATAAGTAATTAAATAGTCGGGTTGTGACAAGTTCCATTTCCGAGCCGTCTGATAGTTAAAAGGCGGAAGCGGGGGATATGAAGAAAGTGGTAGTTGAGAAGAAGAAGAAGCCCATTCCGTACCAGCCCAGACCAAGGCAATGCGATCCGGTAGCTTTACTCTTAATGTTGCTTTTGGTAATGGAAAATCGCATCGGGGATGCTTGATTTGGTCTTAGGAATTAACTTAATATCTTTTCTGTTCGACTCATTAAAACTTGGGAGTTAAAACAAACCGACATGCGATTAGAATTAGGCGGGAACTATTCGGTGCCGAAGGGTGTGATCGAAGATGTTTTTAGTAGTGTAGAAATCTGATTTTAACCCTCTCCAGGGATCTATCTTGGATGTTTAATTCACCATACATTGATTATATGCCTAGCATGCACCTATATAATTAATTGCAACACGTGGGGTTTTCTCGTGTTTACTGCTTGAATCATCGGGGATGAATAGATCGAGACTCGTGCTTTGATCTTACGGGTGTATCCGTTTGCCTAAACTCGATGCCGAGTGAGGACAATCTATGGAGAGTGCTTTAGAAATTCACCTTCTTCTTTTCTCACAATTTTGAAAATTCTCACTATATCACAATAGTAATTCTCGAAAATTATGGTTAAACATTAACCTTGATTTTCTCTCTATATATATTTATAATGCGACCTAAACCTATCAAGATAGGATTTATGCATATCTAATAAATATAATCTTATCACTTAAGATAGAGAGGATCAGTGAGTCGGTGGGACTCTATAAGGAAGAGGCGAAAATCACTAAGCTCCAGGCACTGGATGGGCCGGCCCAGGATCAAATCTGAGGAATAAAGATGGGCCTCAAATAAATTAATTATCTTATGTTCGACTAGAACATAAATTAATTCATAAACATTTATTCATGCCACTAGAGAATAAATCTTGACTTACCCTTTATTTAGAAGTTGAGTCGGGCTTGCACTTAGACTTCTGAATCCCGTATTTAAGATATCGTCGTCCATTAATTATTCTGACGTTCATTGCTTAAAATAATTAATATCTTTAATTCTTAAGTAGTACCACTCGACCTTATTATTGTACTTGAGATAACTCAACTGCGGGGTTTAGTACAATAAACCTTTGAGCTCCTTAAGGGGCGTGATCATCCTAGCGGATACGGTGACTCGACACGGGTAACTAGCATGACATCTGAAACCTTGCCACCACCCGAGATGCGAGAGAATCTTGGGTTATCTCATGTAACCCTCACCCATAGCAAGTCAAAGTGATGGTCGACAACTCATACTCACCTAATACCTTATCGAGGTTTAGATCAGCGTAAGTCTCAGGATCTAGGTTCTTCACGGCGGTCGGATAGAAGAACTCATCTCACTGTGATCCATCAATACGTCGAGGCGTGCCGGTATAGACAAGCAATCAAGTCAGTCACTTCTTATCTACACATGACTTATACGACAACTCGTCCTCAAGTTGTCTCGGTGTGATACTTTTATATCTCATTAAGCTTGACCAATCATACGGACTTCTATGATCTACAACACCTTGTATGATCTAACTTATATATGAGATAAAGGGACATACATATGCAATCAGTAAACAATTCGAGATAGGAGATTGTAATAGTGGTAACGAGGAAACATTGTATCAAGCTCGACAAAAGCGCTTCGATATCAAATCAACAATCTCCCACTTATACTAAAGCAAAACTTTTAGTATACAATGTGTCTCTCTACTAGCTATTACAAACAACACCATCACTTTGCTTCTCCCACTTATACAAAGTTTCCTTTCTAAGTGGGTGCCATCTTCTTGTAATCGAGTCCTCGAATATGCTCTTCGTAGACTTTTGCGGCGAGCTCTTCGTGAATGGATCGCTGGGTTATCCTGCGTACCAATCTTCTCAATCGAGCACGTCCACTCGTCTAACGATTTCTCGTATGACATGGTACTTTCTCTCTATGTGTTTCGTTGCCTTGTGGGTCCGTGGTTCCTTGAGTTTGCCACTGCACTTTGAGTTATCACGATAAACTATGATACTCTTGGGCAAACCGGTACCACGTCTAGATCCATGAGGTAGTTCTTGAACCATCTGACCTCTTTAGCGACCTCAAGGCGGCTACATATTCGGCTTCCATGGTGGAGTCCGCAATGCATCATTGCTTTGCACTCCATGAGGATAAACTCTCCTCCCAAGGTAAACACATAGCACAGGTGACTTCTTCTCATCACGGTCGGCTTGGAAATCCAGTGCGAATAACGAAAGGCATTAGACTATCGCATGGTAAACTAGCCTATAATCTCGAGTCCTTTTCGGTGCTTGGTATATGCTTTCCATGATCGATGAGCTTGTCGAGGTTAGGCGATATCTAGCTACTATGCCTACCGCATGCGGATATCGGGTCTCGTACATAGCATTGCGTACATGAGACTTCCTACGGCGGGCGTAAGGAACTTGTCTCATTTCCTCTATCTCGCTGCGGTCATGGGTGGCTGCTCCTTAGATAAAGGAGCGCCATATGCGAAGGTAGCAATCCTTTCTTGGCGGTGCATACTAAAGCAGTAATCACGGTATCAATGTAAGGCGCGAGATAAGCTCGACATTTTCCTCTTGCGATCTCGGTAAACGCTTGATCCCGAGATATGCAGCTGCATCTCCTAAGTCTTTCATTTGAAGGCGATCGGATAACCAACTCTTTCGTCGATAACAACTTCACATTGTTGCCAGTAGAAGGATGTCATCTCGTAAAGTGCGAAATACCACATCACCGTTGACATCTAAGCGATACACACAACTTTCGCTGGCAGTGGGTAAATCCATGGGACTTTACCACCTCGTCAGCGTAAGTTCGAGGATCGTGAAGCTTGCTTAAGTCCATAAATGGACTTAAGCTTCCATACTAGATGCTCTTCACGCCGCCACATAACCTTCGGGTTGTTGCATATAGATGTCTCTACCTTCTTGAGGTAACCGTTTAGAGAAGCGGTTTTCACGTCCATTTGCCAAACCTCAAGGTTTAAGTGGGCTGCTATGGCGGAAGAATTACGATGGACTTGAGCATTGCTACGGTGAAAAGGTCTCATCGAAATCGATGCCCTCGATCTGAGTGTACCCTTTCGCCACAAGCACGGCTTTAAAGCGAAACCTCTCCATCTGAATCTCTCTTCCTCTTGTATACCCACTTTGCTACCTATGGCTTCCTTGCCATCGGTAGAGGTGTCTTTCGTATACATCCATATTTGTTATGGACTCGATTTCTAAGTCCATAGCGGTGTGCCATGATCTTGCATCAATGTCTTGTATCGCCTCCTTTGTATGTCCATGGGTCGATTATTGCACCTTTCGTTTCACGGGACTAAATCCGAAGATTCACCCACGAACATAAATCGCTCGGGTTGACGAACAACCACCCACTCTGACGGCGCTCTTGGCACGATAAGCAGCGGTGGGTGCGATAACTTGTGGTTCTCTATCTTGCACAACTTCTTTGGATAGGAGCCACTTATGCGGTCGGTATCTCGGTGGAACTCGACCCACTTCAATTTCTTGAAGTATCGGTGTCGATCCTCCCACTGAACACGACATCTCGTACCTTTGGCTTAATCGGTGGTGGAATCGATCATCTTCTAATTCTTGAAGAATGATTTCAACTTTGGATTTATGGTTTTCATATAATCCTCTTCTAAGAATCGGGCATTAGTGCTAATAATGACCTTGATCCTTAGGACTATAGAAATAACCACCTTTCGTTCCTCTAGGATAGCGATAAGCGACCTTGCGTCGGATCTAGCCTCCAACTTGTCGGCCTTCTTGTTCGGCACATGTCTTGGGTGCCCCATATCATATGTGGCTTAAACTGAGGCTTGCGCCCAAACCACAACTCGAAAGGGTCTTTTCGGTGACTTGGATGGTACTAGATTTGCAAGTATCTTTGTCGTTTCTAAGGCATACCCCGAGCGAAATAAGCAATGTTGCATAACTCATCATCGATCTAACCATTTCTAAAAGAGTCTATTTCTTGGCTCGACACACCATTTTGTTGTGGTGTGCCGGTGTAGTGGTTGGGAGGTAATCCTGCTGCACCAAATAGTCCATAAACTTCGTTCTTGAGGTATTCACCAGCGATCGGACCGCGATGACTTGATACTTTACCAAGCTTCGTCTCCACTTCGCCTTAAACTCTTTGAATTTCTCAAAGCATTCGGACTTGCGGTGAAGCGGTATATGTATCCGTACCTTGAGTGTCGTCGATGAAAGTGACAAAATACTCGTACCCTCCACGAGCTTGTGTTGACATAGGTCCACAGTCGAGAATGGACTAGCTCAACACTTCTTTGGCTCTATAACCCTTCACTTTGAAGGGTGCAGTCGACATCTTTCCTACATACGAGGATTCGCGGGGTGGGAGCAGATGGCGTGAGATCGCTAACGCTCCATTCTTAGCCGGTCTTTGGATCCTATTTAGATTGATGTGACCTAATCTAAGATGCCGGAGAAATGTGGTGTCATCTTCTTGAAAACTTTCTCTTTTAAGGTTTGAAGAAGATGCTGACATAGTTATAGGTATTATGTTTGGCGAGAAATAGTATAAAGCGAATTATATAAAGTGCCACCACAGATAACCGTCATTTCTTATGATAGAAACACCACTATCAAAAACAGCGAATATCCATGAATAAATAGTTTGGAAATGGAAATAAGGTTCATGAAACTCGGCACATATAAAGCGTCTTTCAAAACTAAAAGCTGTTCTATCAAAACATAAAGTAACATCTCCATTGCAGCGGCCTCGACTTTCGCCCGCGTTGCCCATGGAGATCGTTATCTCGCCATCACACGACTCCCTTGTCGCGGGAACCCACGCAGGTGTAACAAACATGATCGATCGCACCGTGTCTACTACCCAAGAATGGGTAGAACAAGTCGCTAAACATGTTTCCGTTACTAAAGCAAATGGCGTACCTTGAGCCTTGAGCTTGGGGCACTTAGCCTTCCAATGCCCAGTCTCACCGCACTTGAAGCATTTGCCCTTCTCCTTTGGCTTTTTCAAACCATTGGTAGAGCCCTTTGTATTACTCCCACTCTTTTCTTTAGCCTTAGCATCTCTTGAATTCCACTTTCCCTTTTCATCTTTCGATGAAGCAGTGGTTTTCTTTGAGGTGCGTACTAAAGACTGTGCACCTTTGCCCATTTTGCGTTCTTCCGTTACTAGATCCTCTTGCAATGAATCTAGAGTATAACTCTTATCATAAATGACTACTTTATAGCGGAGTCATAAAAGACTTGGGCAAAGTGTTGAGGATCATATCGATTCGACTATGTCATCAATGTATCCTCAACCAATTCGAGCTCTCAGAAGAGATTGATCATTTGCTCTACATGGTCATGCCTTTGAATCGCTTTCCTTCATTGAACTTGACATTATTGATTTTGTCAAGTGTAATGACGATTACATCAGACTCCTCATACGATTTCATAAGACTTAGCCATATAGTGGCTGCGTCTTCCATCTCTTGATCTTTGGAGTTGCGGGGACTCGCACATGGTGACCAAAGAAGGCACTTTGCCATTCTATTTGATTTGTCCCATTTCTCGTGCTCCTTGCGCTCCTCATCAGTAGATAAATCGTCTAGAGGCTTGGGACGGGGTGTAGTGAGTACAAATAAATTTTCTTGGCGGTAAGAACATTCTCAATGTTTCGTTTCCACTCGATAAAATTTGGACGGATAAAGGGTTTTGTGCGAGCATGTTGATAATCGGTGTAAGAGACATATCACGAAAAGTAATGTAAACACATAAGCATCGATCGCACATAATTCGTAACAATAATATTGTAACCTTTTGATAAAACAATATTAATTGAAACCTCCGATCATGAGGAATCCACATACAAGCCCAGCGTGTGGGCGTTTACATGAACCCCTCGACCGGACTAAAATAAACCTTTTAGTCGTTTAATTTCAATCCATGTCGACTTATCCTTATGACAAATGAAATTAATGATTGGACCTTACTAGACCACATCACTATCGCATGAAGGGACTTGGCGGGAAGTTGTACTTGAGGTGATGTCTAAGCAATGACCACAATTTTAACGTGAAAATGAATTCTTAGAATTGGCATACTCACTAGGACCATACGGCTTCCAATCAAATTCCTTTGTTATCTCGTTTTAAATCTATCTCTAGAGAACTTATGAAAAATCGCATATACAAGCCAGCGTGTGGGCGTTTACATGAAACTCCCACTTCCGATAGATTAAAATGTTTTATTTAGAAATCTCATCTAACAAACTTATGACAAGCGGTGCAAGCAAGCCGCGCGTGTGGGCGTTTACTCACAGTCGTATCACTTTGTTTAGAGATCAAAAGTGGAGGTCTTGACATTTTAATTTTAAAATTAATATGTCGGGTTACTTGCTTAGTCTTTTGTTTCAAAGGTTTGTCCATGCGAGATCACGTAATCTAGCATGCTTTTCTATAGAACTCGACATGTAAAACATGCTCATGAAATTCTAAAATATGCTTGGCGATAAACCTAGCATGCTTACTATGCTCATCGATCACGAAAACATATAACATGTTTATCTCGTAATTAAACATACATAGCATGCTACGCATAATTTAAACATCCACGACATGCTTTGAGCGATAAAAATAAAATAAAATCGTTCATCGCGGCCATTACTTCGTGGATCTGCTTCCTGCCTAATTTATTACATAAATTTGCAAAGTAAAGATCTTGAAACTTCAGCAGACCTCGCGTGCAGGCGCGGACGGATTCGTCAAAAGCGGATTTGGGCCAAAATTTGAAAGCGGGCGGATCGTTGGAGCAGGCGAGCCGGTCGAAAATGCGGAATCGGGTCAAAATTTGGATCGGGGCGAAAAAATCGTGTCGGGGCGAATCGGGTCGGGTCGGCCCAAAAACAAACAGGCGGGTTAGCATAAAATGGGTTGGGCGGCATCTGAGGCCTGACCGCCTCGGCGCGCCCGGCCAGCCGCCGCCGTCCTATCTCGCGTGCCGTGCCAATGACTGGCGAGAAAACCGGCGACCTTGAGGTTTCTGATGCGAATCTCGCGTTGAGGCGAAGAATCCCCCGCGCGCGACACGCGACCGCGGTAGGGTGTCCTACAGGAAACGTCGCCCGGCCATCGAGGCGCGTCGCTGACCAGCGTCGGCGGGTGCTCGCGGGCTTCGCCGCGAAAATCATCGCCCGTCGCCCGGCGTCGCCGAAACGCCGCCGCCTTGGCGTTGAGGTTTCCTCAGCGCTCGCGGCGCTGAGAATCTCGCCAGCGTACGATCTGCCTTGCGGCCGTGTGCGCTGCCGCAGCGCGTGCGAACCCGCCCGCGCGCTCGCGATGCGGGCTGCGCTACCTCGCGATCGCGTGGCTTCATGACCTTTCGCCGCGCGCGCCGTTGTCGAGCATCGCCGGCGTCTTCGATCGCCGAGTGGTGCGTGCGCCCGTGAGCCGCCCGCTGATTGCATGAGTCATCGCCCGACCTGCGCGCCGCGCCTGTGCGCGCTGTGTGACTGCCGCTATCGGCGTGCGCGTGGCGCGGCGTCGCTCGCGCGCGTGTGCATCGGTTTACGGTGAACTCTCGTCGTCTCGTTCTTCGTGCTTTCGTCTTCGTTCTTCTTTTACAGATAAGATTTATAGGAAAAATCTAATCTAACCACGGATTTTCTCGTGGTGAAAAACAAAATCCGACAAAAATAAAGCGAGCCACGATGAGCGATAGATTCACAATTAATTAATTGCGCGTTATAATCAAGCGTGAATTAATCCAGCGAGCGAATCGATCCGGGCTCGATACCAATTGTGAAAATCGATTTTAAACCTCTCCAGGATCTATCTTGGATGTTTAATTCACCATACATTGATTATATGCCTAGCATGCACCTATATAATTAATTGCAACACGTAGGAGTTTCTCGTGTTTACCTTGAATCTATCGGGGATGAATAGATCAAGACTCGTGCTTTGATCTTACGGGCGTATCCGTTTGCCTAAACTCGATGCCGAGTGAGGACAATCTATGGAGAATGCTTTAGAAATTAGCCTTCTTCTTCTTCTAAATTTTGAAAATTCTCACTATATCACAATAGTAATTCTCGAAAATTATGGTTAAGCATTAACCTTGATTTTCTCTACCTTATATTTATAATGCGATCCTAAACCTATCAAGATAGGATTTATGCATATCTAATAAATATAATCTTATCACTTAAGATAGAGAGGATCAAGCGAGTCGATGGGACTCTATAAGGAAAGAGGCGAAAATCACTAAGCTCCGGGCACGGATGGGTCGATCCAGGGATCAAATCAAGGAATAAAGATGGGCCTCAAATAAATTAATTATCTTATGTTCGACCCGAACATAAATTAATTTATAAACATTTATTCATGCCACTAGAGAATAAATCTTGACTTACCCTTTAATTAGAAGTTGAGTCGGGCTTGCACTTGACTTTCTGAATCCCGTATTTAAGATATCGTCGTCCATTAATTATTCTGACTTTACATTGCTTAAAATAATTAATATCTTTAATTCATTAAGTAGTACCACTCGACCTTATTATTGTACTTGAGATAACTCGACTGCGGGGTTTAGTACAATAAACCTTTTGAGCTCCTTAAGGGGCGTCATCGTCTAAGCGGATACGGTGACTCGACACGGGTAACTAGCATGACATTGAGCGCCACCACCCGAGATCACGAGAGAATCTTGGGTTATCTCATGTAACCCTACCCATAACAAGTCGAAGTGATGGTCGGTAACTCATACTCACCTAATACCTTATCGAGGTTTAGATCGGCGTAAGTCTCAGAGATCTAGGTTCTTCACGGCGGTCGGATAGAAGAACTCATCTCACTTGTGATCCATCAATACGTCGAGAGGCGTACCGGTATAGACAAGCAACCAAGTCGAGTCACTTCTTATCTACACATGACGCTTATACCGACAACTCGTCCTCAAGTTGTCTCGGTTGTGATACTTTTATATCTCATTAAGCTTGACCAATCATACGGACTTACGTGATCTACAACACTTTGTATGATCTAACTTATATATGAGATAAAAGGACATACATATGCAATCAAGTAAACAATTCGGATAGGAGATTGTAATAGTGGTAACGAGAAACATTGTATCTGAAGCTCAACCAAAGCGCTTCGATATACAAATCGACAAGTAGTGCAGTGATAGTTCTCTTGTTTCTACTCTTGCATCATGTTTTCTATCATTGCACTTGATACTTGGACGAGAATAAGGTCTTGCGGTATAGATGTCTAAGGAAGAAGTTGTGATAAATCGGTCGTAAAGAAATCGGCGGTGAGAGGCGACCCCAAACTCCAAGCTAAGTGTAAGAAAGATCGGGGTGAAGTAAAATTCAAGGATAAGTTGAATGAGTGTTGTCAAATATTTCTTTTGATGTGAATATACTATAGGCAAGTGCACGTAATCAACAAGTAATACACGGAAGTATTAGAGATCGAATCCACAGGGAATGCACTTTTAAATCACGAGATTGTAATTTTGCAAAATAAGGAGATGGACGAGCGATACGAACTAGAATATAACACCAATGAACTTAAATTAAAATGACTTGACGCGAAGTGGGCGGTGACAAAGAAAACTAGGAGATTACCGTTATCAAGGTGAAAGCAGAACTTGATTTCTCGATTCCACCCATGCTCTTTTCTAAATATTGCTCTGACATTATCTTGCATTATCACTATGACATGAACTTCTTTGATTCTTAGTATTTTCCTAAATCTAAGATTATATTCTATAGATCCATCCATATATTCCTATATCGAACTGCTCTTAGAATATCATTACTAATCCATTCATATTTGCCACGCAAGGTAAATGCATATTCTATGCTATTTACACACATAACATTAAAATCATGTTCTTCGTCGCTCTGTTGTTTTCCATTCTATAACAACTTCCGGCAATTATAGAACTACGATCGACTAATGGTGATCAATCACAAGTGAGATAAAAACAACCCCAATAAAACAATAGTGATTTGGCAAGACAAGCGTAGAACTGCGCTCGTCACGCGAGCATGGGTTTCCTCAAAAAATCAAATCATAAAGGTTTAGCTCATAGCGAGCTGTTTAACAACATTGAAATAGCGGCGACCATAACAGATTAACAAGGTTTAAGAAAAGATAAAGAAATTAGTTATCGGAATCGTATGCAAGCTCTTGGATCGTCGTCTCTTCCGATGACTTCCTCTCCAAGAATTCGCACCTTCTTCTTTACTCCAGATGTTCTCTATCCTCTGTAACTCTCTAGAATGTCGATATCCATCCCCTCTTCTGATTGTTGCCAACTCCCTTTTAATAACAACCTCCTGCGCTTTTGAGTACAGACTGCGTGCACTGCCGAGCGCCTTCGTTCACGATCCTTTTTCTTTTCGATTAGCTCGCGGATCGAGGCGTGTCTCTTTCATTCTTTGGTAGCCGCTTTGCCACGTGGCGTGGTCCCGCGATTTCTTCTTGATTAACCCGGACTTTCCATGCTACTTCGTTTCCTTCCCGTAAGCACGGCGGGATTTCGCTACCGAGCTCGGCTCGCTTCCGGGCTTTACTTTGCCAGCGAGTCCGACCTTACTTTCTGAACACGAGCTCATCCATACTTGAGAGCTGGGCTTCCGTCATGAGCTCGACTGCGTTTACGAGCTCGCTTCCACTTTCAATCTTACTGAGGAGTTCGAACACTTCGCTTCCGAGCTCGCTCTCTTAACAAGAGCTCGCTCGAGCTTCGAGCTTCGCTTCCGAGCGACCTCGAGGTCGTCTTCATACTTGTGAACTTTTCAATCTTTGAGCTCGGAAGGATGCGAGCTCGGCCCTACTCTCTTTTCTCCCCGGAGTTTGGTTCCACTTACAAGCTCGTCAATTTGAGCTCGCCACTTTTCCTGTTGATTTCGTCTTAGTAGCCGACTCGTCCCACATTTTTCGGCATTACTCGTTCGGTCCTTCCTCTTACATGAAGTCAAGCTTGCTCACGAGCTCGGCCTCGTCTTCGCTGCCGTTCTTCCTGCAACATGCTATAACTATATAAATAATGCTCAAAAACAACTAAAACCCTTTATTTTCATCAGACTCAATCCTTCACACAAACACACGCAAACAAGAGAAACACAAGCAAGACAAGGACAAACAGGCGAGCAGAACATACAACAACCGAGGCTTTTATCATTAAAAAGGACCTATAATAACTCTTTTACAAGAGTTATCACACCCCCAAACTTAGTTCATTACTGGTCCTCGAGTGATGCTCTACCACAAGATACAAAACAAGCAGAATCACAAACGGATGCTCATAACAACGGTAGGGTGATAGCTTAATCAACTAAGAATCTGCTTTCGGTGAAAAATTTTAAAACACAAGATTCAATCATTCCTTCTCGTTGTAAATCTAATTACTCACCTCATTTTGTAAGAGTATCACACTACAATTATTAACAGGTACAAAGCGCATTAGCATTTACATGAATCTTCCCATGCTTCGGTTCTCCTTAATATGACCATATCTTGATTATCAAGTGCACCCAGGTCTCCACAAATTCAATTTAGTCATCCCCCTCTTTGCTTAACATGAGTGATATCAATAATGAATCAGTAGGTCTTTATAAAGCTTATAACGTTGGGCTCGGGTGACGGTAGGATTATTTGGGATAATGTAGCTCGCAAACACCCGGGCATCCTTACTCTTTCCTCTTTTCAACACGCTTTATAACTTCCTTCTTTCTCTATGGAGATTGTTCCTTTTCTTGGTTAATTCATTTTCTCGCTTCATAAACAAAATTCAAGACTCTCTTCCCTTTTTTTTTTTTTTTTTTTTTTTTTTTAGCGTAAAACAAGAGAGCTATTATAATATTGTCCCTTATCCTTAAGAGGTTACCTCTCCATTTGAACTTAAAACTCAACATTGTCCCCAATGTTGGAACATTATAACAAAAATTGGGAGATTGATTACTTTGTGAGATACGGTGATAAGTGAACTCTAAGTAATTACGCCCGAGGTCGAGGAATCATGGATACATAAATGAGAGGGGGGGAATTTTATATGGGCGTTCAAAAGAAAAGGTTGTAAGCTCAAAGGGGACTCTAGGAAATCATGATATCTGGTAGGCGAAGAAAGGCACAAGCGATTCAAAAGATGGCTACATCCTATCCATATTAACATACTCGTATAAATTGTTTAAGGAACTTCCAACGAAATGGAAGATAGGCACTCGTGACAAGAATGTGGGTCGGCGAGGATTACTTATGCAATGGTTAACTCTTATAAAAGCTAATATGCAAATACCCGAACCATCGAGTACTCCTTACTCAAATAAGGATCAAACTTAGATAAAAAGCAGTGAGAGACGATTTCCCTTTTCAAAACTAAAATAAGAAAAACATCATCATTAAGCGGTTCCTTTGCTAACTGGCATCACCCTTAATTGTCATTATAAACATCACAATGACCTCAACAAGGACGCACAACACAAACAACAAACAAACAAAAAGACAAAAGAACAACGAGAACAAAAGCAAAAACCAGGAGTTGAGTTGAGAGATCGCGCCTAGCCTATGCATCGGGATGACCCAGGCGATGGGAGATGCGGAGGCGGTGAAGTTGTCGCATGAAGGACTTCCTCATCGGCGGAAGATGCGAGCTCGTTTGACCGAGCTCCACTAGGACCGACTTCTTTTGCGGCGTGGGTATACCGAACTCGCCTGCTTCTCTTGGTACGCCTTGAAATCCTCATCAAGGTCTGCAGGATTTGGCCATGGAGTGAACAACCGTTTTGGGAAATCCGGAAAGACGGGCGTCTGTCCAGAAGATGACGATCCCAAGAAATCCCTTAATGCTGCGGTCCTGTTGCGGCAATACACCCGTAATCGTTTGATGTCATCTTCGCATAGCAAACAACGCGCATAAGGATGTTGACTTGCACCGATGAGACATTTAGCATGTACGTCATTGTTGGACGAAGCGAGCTCTTGCGACGAGGAGCAAATGGCTCGGCGGGGGCGGCGAGATGCTCAGGCATTGAGAAGTCGTCGGGGCCACGAACATGGCGATCGTCGGGGCCTTGATGTCTATGAAAGCTTTCTCCGTTGGGCGGTCTTCATTGTCATCATAGGGGACTCGGTTCTTATGCATATGGGATATCGGGAAGGAAAAATAACCTTCCATTCTTCTTCTTACGCATGCTTCCACCTCACGCCAAATTAAGCGCGCCTACATTAACCGATCTCCCGTGAAAATGCACTGGGGAGCGGCATCCGTTCTCGACATCTTGAAGAGTCATGGGTAGTGGGCGGGGATGCGGCTCTTAATGAAATGGAGCCACATGGGCTTGAATTTTAATCTTGACGCCTTAATGGATCGGCGTCCTTGCGTGAATCAGCCCATTTTGTTCCTTCTAGCGTCGAGAGCCTTAATGCGTCATCGAGGTCATCACAGGGCTCTCTTAACATTGCGAATACTCATCATCCACGGCGTTATCCGGACTATACAACTCATTGATTGTTTGGGGATAGGATTACCGCCTACTCGACCACGGCCGATACTCCTCCTTGTCCGCCCGGAGGAGTGATATTAGCATAAAATTTTTTCACCGGGGTCGTGTAACCGGTGGCGGCGGAATCGCCGTGAACTCGCCCATCTGTTTAGAAAGTCGGCTCCCACGGCGAACATAGGAGTTTCCTTATTACGCTTGAAACCCTTCTCCATCCACAATGCTCTTGATTTTAAGATGAAATCGTTCAAAACCGCTTTGGCGCACAAAACTTAGGAGGCGTTACGAATAGATTGGTGGCCTTAGATTTGGAGGGTGTAGCTACCTTGCTTTCTTGGGCGAGCATCCTCGAGTTCGGTTTCTCGCAACCTTAGTTTTCCCTTCTCTCGGGCTAACTTTTCTTTTTGATGAGGCGGTAGCGATGTCCGTGAAGATTGAGGGAGCGGCGAAATAAGCGGTGACGATCGGGGAAGGGTGGTGATAATTCCTCGTCCGATATGATGAGGCGTGTTTGGATCATTATTTGGGACTTTCACAAACTTCACGGTTACGCTTGGAGATTAACCATGGTTGCGAAAATTTCGGAGAGAGAAATAGACAATGTGAGATCGCTATGAGGATTTTGGGAGACAGGACGTGGGTAGTAAGAGCAATGTAGCGACAAAGGAAGAGCAAAGGAAAGTTGAGTAGTTGTGGGATATAAGTGAAGAATATGGAACGACTTTTAACCCAAATAGCGAAGAATTAATTCCACCTTTCGGATCACTATTCGCCAAAATTTTCCCTTCTATCTACCGCTGCAAATCCTCTTTTGGAGCACATAAAAGCACGGTGCTCGGCATATCTTACTGTACCACTTTTGCAATCCAAACATCAACATATCAATTTACCAAAAACAACTGGTTTCTTTTAATCATGTTATAGCAATTTATTTAAAACCCAAACAAACAAGGAAGGCAGGAATAAACAAATATGTACAATCAGGTCGCATGGTGCGATCACCATGGCGACCCATGGTACCCGAGGTCAAGCATCTTTCAAAGTGGTAGAGGTCTCTCATGACCGACCTCGCCCCCACAATAATGCTTGACGCTGCCCATTGACACGGAATTCACGACGACTTCCTTCTCGAGTGTTATAGCACCATGGGGTGCTACATGAAGAATTGTAAAGGCCGGACCATCTTGATTTTAGTTTCCTGGGAATAACCTCAACACAGGGTTGAGCGGTAACACACTGACCCGCAAGAACTCCGGCGCAAGATGTTGTTATCATGCCATCTTTTAGTTCTCTCTTTGTACAACTTAGCATTTTCATGGCGAACCAGCGAATTCATCCATCTCACTTAGCTGCAACGATGAGCTTCTCCAAGAATTTGGATGATCAAAGTTTAGTTTCTTAATTGCCCAATAGGCTCGATGCTCCAGCTCCAGTGGGAGGTGACAGGCTTTTCCATATACTAAGCGATAGGGTGACATCCCTAATGGTGTTTTGAAAGCCGTTCTGTAGGCCCATACTGCATCATCCAGTCGCGTGGACCAATCCTTACGCCCCGGATTCACCACCTTTTCTAGTATACCCTTAATCTCTCTGTTGGAAAGCTCCGCTTGACCATTCGTCTGCGGATGGTATGCTGTGGCGATCTTATGGCGAACATTGTATTTCGCTAGTACCGAACTTACTGCCTTGTTGACAAAGTGTGTGCCCTCGTCACTAATGATCGCACGAGGAGTACCAAACCGTGTGAAAATGTTCTTTGCAGAACTTGATCACCACTTTTGCATCATTCGTGGTACTTGCTACAGCTTCCACCCATTTGGACACGTAATCAACCGCCACCAATATGTAAAGGTTTCCGAATGAGGGTGGAAAAGGACCCATGAAGTCGAGGCCCCATACATCGAAGAGTTCAATTTCTAGAATGAAATTCATTGGCATCTCATTTCGAGAGGATATGTTTCCAACTCGCTGGCATCGATCACATCTTTGCACAAAAGCATGTGCATCCTTAAATAAGGTCGGCCAAAATAACTCGATCAGTAGCACCTTAGCGCTGCCGTCCTTTGCCCGCAAAATGACCACCATATGGAGTGGCATGGCATCCTTCGCACTGATTCCACTTCTTCATGCGGAACACAGCGCCTCATTAATCCATCAGCACAACGCTTATATAAGAAGGCTCGTCCCAGGAGTAATGTTTGACCTCGGCAAAGAATCTTTTCTTTTGATGGGACGAGAACTCAGGGTGTAGCATTCCACATACCAGAAAATTGACAAAATCTGCATACCATGGCGTACTGCTGTGATGCATGCTCATTAGTTGCTCATCTGGGAACATGTCCTGAATCCGGGCTTGAGTTGATTCTCCTTCGATCTTTGGTAATCGAGACAAATGATCCGCCACTGATTTTGTTCCTTTCATCTCTTATTTCCATATCAAATTCTTGCGGGAGCAATATCCACCGAATTAACCGTGGCTTCGCATCTTTCTTCGCGACAAGATACCTGATAGTTGCATGATTTGTGTAGATTATCACTTTTGTTCCTACGAGGTAAGCTCGGAACTTTTCACAGGCAAAAACTACGCAAGCGTACTCCTTTTTACGTCAGTGGTATAATTTATCTGGGCTTCCACCAGGGTCTTACTTGCATAGTAGATCGAGTGGAATATCTTCTCCCTGCGTTGACCCAGCACGGCCCCTACAGCAAAATCACTTGCATCGCACATCACCTCGAAGGGCGATGTCCAATTCGGCCCAACAATTACTGGAGCTGTTACAAGAGCTCGTTTCAAGACTTCGAATGCCTTAAAACACTCAGGAGTGAAGTCGAACTGGCGGTTTTGCTCCAGCAAGGCACATAGAGGCTTAGCTATCTTTGAGAAATCCTTTATAAACCTTCTGTAGAAACCTGCATGTCCCGAAGCTTCGCACTTTTACACGAAGTGGGAGGTGGAAGTTTGTCTATTACTTCGATCTTTGCTTTGTCCACTTCGATCCCTTCTTTGGATATGTGGTGACCTAAAACGATGCCCTCTTGCACCATGAAGTGGCACTTTTCGATTTAAAACCAAGTGGGTTGCCATAGCCCGTAACTTTCTCCAAATTACTTAGGCATATCCATAGGTGTCTCGAAGACGGAGAAGTCATCCATGAAGATTTCTCTCGATTTTTCCACCATATCCGAGAATATGGCCATCATGCAATATTTGGAATGTTGCGGTGAGCATTACAGAGCCCAAAAGGCATTCTTCTAAATGCGAAAGTGCCATAAGGACAAGTGAAGGTGGTTTTGTGTTGATCATTGGGCGCAATGGCAATTTGGTGATAACCGAATAACCATCGAGGAAGCGGAAGAACTCCTTACCGCTGGTTTATCCAAAGATCGATCCATGAATGGTAGGAAATGATCCTTCACAGTTGTTGTGTTTAGCTTTACAGTAGTCAACACGGACACGCCATCCTGTTATCACCAGCGTTGGGATCGGTTCGCCGATCATTTGAAACCACCGTGACTCGCCCTTTTAGGAACACACTGAACGGGCTCACCCACGAGCTATCCGAAATGGATATATGATTAGGCATCCACCATTTGATAACTTCTTTCTTTAGTACCTCTTTCATCGTTGGATTGAGGCGTCACGATGCTCTATGGAAGTCTGTGTGGCAATCTTCCGGCAATATTTTATGCATGCGAGGACGGCTGATCCTCAGTATATCGACAATTGACCATCAATAGCTTGCTTGTATTTTCGCAATACATGTGCAAGCGCTTCTTACGATCGGGCTTGAGAATAGCGGAGATAATTACGGGAGGTTTCCTCCTCGCCCGAATATGCATATTTGAGATGGTTCGGCAAAGTCTTTAGGATTAACCTTGGAGGTTCGATCGATTGATGGTTTGGGTGCACGAGCTACCCTATCGGCGAGCCTAGCGACTCGGAGTCGGCGGGCAAGTGAAACTAGACATTTTCTTTGGAGAGATCTTGACACAACTCCTCGCCTTTCTCCAACTCTACGAGTTCGGCAAAGCCGTCATTAACTCCGAAGCTGCGAGTGCGATCTGTATTGTATCCCCGACGACTGCTCCATGACTCGGATTACGAGCATTCCTCCGCCGTCCGGATACTTCATAGCATTGAAAACATTGAAGGTAACCTTCGATCATTTACCCTCATGGTGAGCTCGCCGCCGAACATCAATTAGGGTTCTTCCAATTGCCAGAAACGGACGTCCCAAAATGATTGGCACCTCGTGATCTGCTTCATAATCCAAGATAATGAAGTCTGCCGGAAAGATGAATGTGTCCACTTTTACTAATACATCCTCGATTTTTCCTTCGGGATGGGCCATAGATCGGTCCGCCAATTGCAAGGTCACCGTTGTGGGCCTCGCTTCTCCTATCCCGAGCTTTTTAAATATTGAGAGCGGCATCAAATTTATGCTTGCTCCGAGGTCACATAATGCACGACCGACGTCGCGTCCTCCAATCGAGCATGGAATTGTAAAGCTCCCTGGATCTTTCAACCGGAGGAGCTTGCTTTTAGCATCGTACTACTACTTTCGATCGGTGCCACCGTTTCAAACTCGCCCAACCGCCTCTTCTTGGTGGGATATCCTTCAAGAACTTCACATAGTTCGGCATTTGTTCCAACGCTCTACCAAAGGGATGTTGATATGTAATTGCTTGAACATCAAGGAATCTTGAGCGGGTATCCTGCTTGCTTCTTCTTCAACCTTTACGGAAAGGAGGTGGTGGACGATACACCACCGTCCGTAAGGTTTGGTAGCAGATTTGTTGCTTTGCGCAGCACCTCGGCATTGCGAGGCGCCCGGATTTTCCGTGGTAGCGACTGGTTGTTACTTGTTGAGGACTCGGCCTTTTCTTCTCGGTCCGCAGACTCGGGCCCCGCATCCGCTTTCAACCGTGCGTGACAGCTTTGACACATTCTTTATCTTTTAGTGGATTCTCCGTGTCCTTGGCAAATTCCCAAGAGGTCGGTTTTAATCTCATTGGCTAATTGTCCGATCTGGACTTCCAAATTCCGCAATAAGTGGATTGCCCACAGTATTCTGACATCTATTTTAGCCATGTATTCCTTCATCAAGGTTTGATAGTCTTGGGCGTGGGCGACTTGTTCTTGCTTTGGTTGGTAATTTTGTGGATATGTGGTTTCTCAAAATTTCCACCTTTATTTAATCCGGACCCTTGGCCTCCCATGAGAAATTAGGATGTTGTCGCCACCCGGTTATACGTTTGTGAATAAGGGTTGTTCCTCCGTCCATTCGATTTCTCGGATAACGGATCATTTTGGGTTTGACGGCAACTCGAAGGTATGCCCTTCTCCACAATATCGCACGACACCTCGTTTACTTGCATGGTAGGTGCGACCCTTTGGACTACTCGTCGGTGCACATTGGATTAGGTACTTGCAATCCTTTTAACATGTTACTCATGGATGCTACCCGGCTGTTAATGCTGCGTCAGGGCATCAACCTCCAACACACCAGCGATCGATTTCTTTCCTATTGGCGCACGAGAATTTGACCATTGGCAATTGTTATCTGCGATCCTTTCCAATATCTCGTATGCTTCGTTGTATGACTTCGAAAGAATAGCTCCATTTGCAGAGGCATCAAGCACCAAACGTGTTGACGCATTGAGACCATTGTAGAAGGTCTCCAGTTGAATGCAGTGCGGAATGCCGTGATGAGGACATTTCCATAGCATTTCCTTATATCGCTCCCAAGCTTCGCAGACACCGACTCTTCGTCATTCTCACGAAATGACATGATGTCATTCCGAATCTTGCGTTCTTGGTGGGCTGGAAGTACTTCATCAAAAAATTTCACGAGCTCGTTCCACGAGGTGATGGAATTTGATGGAAGACCGTTCACCATGCTTTGCATGATCTCGTGGCGAAAAAGGGAATAACGAAGTCTCGGTAGCAATTTGGAACACCGGTAGCTTAAATGAGTCGCTGACCTCCAGAAATGATCGAAGGTGGAGATGTGGATCCTCCGTGGCTTGACCACTAAATTGCCCCATTGTTTGGAGCATCTGAAACATGACCGGCTTCAGTTCGAACTGGTTCGCTTGCACCTCGGGTCTTGTAATTCCTGATTCAGCTCGTTGAATCTGGGGTTAGCGTAGTCACGTATACCCCTTTCCCGATCATCAGCGATGACAATGGCATTTCCGCCATTGTGTGCCTCTCCTCCTGCTGCGGCTATCACGGCTGCGTTACGCGAACTCGTTGCTGGCGCCTTTCTCTACGAAAGGTGCGTTCAATCTCTGGATCTAACTGGTGGGTCACTTGCACTTTTGCCTTGCGCATAAACCACAATCCCAGAACCCCTATTCACACAAAAGGTAATGACCAGAGTGAGTCACGTATTACAAAGAAACACAAAATTTCAATCTCGTAATTTATAATTGGCAGTTCCCCGGCAACGGCGCCAAAAACTTGTTGTTGAAAATATTTCTTTTGATGTGAATATACTATACGCAAGTGCACGTAATCAACAAGTAATATACGGAAGTATTCCGAGATCGAATCCACAGGGAAATGCACTTTTAAATCACGTAGATTGTAATTTTGCAAAGTAAAGGGAGATGGACGAACTGATACGAACTAGAATATAACACCAGCGAACTGAAATTAAAATGACTTCGGCACGGCGAAGTGGACAGTGACACAGAAAACTAGGAGATTACCATTATCAAGGTGAAAGCAGACTTGATTTCTCGATTCCACCCATGCTCTTTTCTAAATATTACACTGACATTATCTTGCATTATCACTATGACATGAACTTCTTTGATTCTTAGTATTTTCCCAAATCTAAGATTATATTCTATAGATCCAGTCCATATATTCCTATATCGAACTGCTCTTAGAATATCATTACTAATCCATTCATATTTGCCACGCAAGGTAAATGCATATTCCTATGCTATTTACACATAACATTAAAATCATGTTCTTCACGTCGCTCTATTGTTTTCCATTCTATAACAACTTCCCAAAGAATTATAGAACTACGATCCGACTAATGGTGATCAATCACAAGTGAGATAAAACACCCCAATAAAACAATAGTGATTTGGCAAGACAAGCGTAGAACTACGTTAGATTACGAGCATGGGTTTCCTCAAAAATCAAATCATAAAGGTTTAGCTCATAGCGGTATGTTTAACAATATTGAAATAAGCACAGCCATAATGATTAACAAGGTTTAAGAAAAGATAAAGAATTAGTTATCGGAATCGTATCAAGCTCTTGGATAATCGCTCTTCCGATGACTTCCTTCCCAAGAATTCGCACCTTCTTCCTTACTCCAAATGTTCTCTATCCTCTGTAACTCTCCAAAATGTCGATATCCTCCCCTCTCTGATTGCTGCCAACTCCCTTTTAATAACAACCTCCTGCGCTTTTCGAGGTACAGGTGGCACCTGGCGCCTTCGTTCCGATCCTTTTTCTTTTCGATTAGCTCGCGGATGCGGGCGCGTGTCTTTTCAATTTCAGTAGCACCGCCACGTGGCGTGGTCCCGCCGATTTCTTCTTCGAGAATTAACCCGGACTTTCCATGCTACTTCCTTCCCGTAAGCACGGCCGGATTTCGCCACCGAGCTCGGCTCGCTTACGGGCTTTACTTTGCCGTGAGTCCGACCTTACTTTCTGAACACGAGCTCATCCATACTTGCGAGCTGGGCTTCCGTCATGAGCTCGACTGCGTTTACAAGCTCGCTTCGACTTTCAATCTTAATGAGGAGTTCGAACACTTCGCTTCCGAGCTCGCGCACTTCGCTTCCGAGCCCGACCTCGAGGTTGTGAACTTTTCAATCTTTGAGCTCGCGAGGATGCGAGCTCGGCCCTACTCTCTTTTCTCCCGGGTTTGGTTCCACTTACAAACTCGTCAATTTGAGCTCAAGGCCACTTTTCCCTGCGTTGATTTCGCCTTAGTAGCCCGACTGCCGTCACATTTTTCAAGATTACTGCTCAGTCCTTCCTCTTACGCCAGTCAAGCTCGCTCACGAGCTCGGCCTCGTCTTGCTGCCGTTCTTCCCGTAACATGCTATAATTATATAAATAACGCTCAAAACAACTAAACCCTTTATTTTCATCGACTCAATCCTTCACACAAACACACGCAAACAAGAGAAACACAAGCAAGACAAGGACAAACAAAGTAGCGTAACATACAACAACCGGGCTTTTATCATTAAAAGGACCTATAATAACTCTTTACAAGAGTTATCAATATGCAATCAAGTATTCAATTCAGATAGGAGATTGTAATAGTGGTAATAGGAAACATTGTATACAAGCTCAAGCAAAACTGCTTTCAGTATACACATCCAACAAGATCCACGCCAACTTCTTCGCAAGTTCGCTTTTGCTCTTCGCATCAGATCAAACGCAGCTTGAAGGTCATCGGCGAAACATCCACCTACGGACCTCGAGATCGATAATCTTGAGCTTTAAGGCTTCATTGTCTGCCTGAAGACGGTCCACCTTGCGTTTTGACACCGAAGTCGCTTTCATCCGGATGGTGGTATTTGTACTCTTGACCAAAGAACTCCACTATCTATATTATGCATGGTTTGAGTCAGCTCGGCTGAACGGCTTCTCCAGAACATTACCTCTTCATCTTTCTCAACAAGGGCATCCCTGACCTCTTTCAATTTGGTCAGAAGATCGTGATCTAGCCCAAAGAGGATGATTGCTAAAGCACAAATCAAACAGACAATACAACACATTCATTTCAACAAAAAGATGTATTTATTTATAAGTCGAAGTTTGTACAAAGCTCGGGATCCTAATGATCCCGGCAGATCAAACCTATTACAACTGGTTAACTGACCTGAGCCTCTTGGCGGGCTCGCCGAGAACCTTCCCACAGCTCGCCGCACCGCCACCGCCTTCGAAGGAAGCCTCGAGCTCGGCCAACACCGTCAGCTTCAGTCCGTAATTTGACAGGAGTTTCTGAAGATTGGCATCTTCATCCTCCTTGCATTGGGAGACGACCTCGGCCGTCAGCAGAGAAGTGGAGGCCGCCAAGGTCTCCAGCAGAGGGAAGGACCTCGCCTCGGTAATTACGCGGGCGTAGTCCTTCTGCTGCTCCTCCTGGTCGACCTCAACCCAACCATGCCTGACCTTGTCGAAGTCAGGCATCTCGGCCGCCAACTCCTCCAGATGGTCGGACACCACCTGCGTCCTTAGCACGGCAGCCAGGTCCGAGATGAAGGCGGAGAAGGTCTCCGATTGAATAAGCCTGCTGGCAAAGGCCCTCAGCATCGGCCCTTACCCCGCCAACAGGGCATCCTTCTCTTCGGCGAACTTCTTCTCCACCTCGTCCACTGCCGACGCCACAGCCGCCGCCGTCTCCCCCGTGCTTTCCTTACTTCAGCCTGGGCCACCTCCAAAGCCTGAGTCTTCCTTCGGCGGCCTCCGCATGCCCTCGTGGCCTCAAAGAACGCCCTCTCCCTCTCCGCCGTGTCATATCGAGAGACGCCCTCGATAATGAGTCCGACTATCCGGTGCAGATCCCCGACTGCCGCAGTCGCATCCTGAAAATTATACCGTTAAAAATACATCACAGAAGGAGATAACAGCGGATACGAAATAAATCTGTACCTACGGAAAGGATATAGGGGAGCTTAGAATCGACACCTCCTAAGTAATCCGAGTACGGGTATCTCCCGTCGATGTCGGACCTGACCTCGACTGAGGTGCCATGGTCCTCGTCACCAACTCACTGAGCTCGGCCACCACTTGGGGCCCCTTGCTCTGTTCGGCCAATCTCGCCTTATTTGTTGGTGGCCTCGGGCTCGGCGACTGCCCTGGAGACGACGAAGCCGACACCTTCGTCTTCTTACGCGCATCGAGCTTCACTACACAATAAGAAGAGGAGTGATTAGCACAAAGACATTATCAAAAATATAAGAAAAGAAAAAAGGAGGCCCTTACCCCGATCTGCCCCAGATCCCGAAGCTCCCGATCTATAAGTGCTCAGCCCGGCATCAACCAGATCATCCTCAGTGTAGCTACAGGAGATTTCACCCAACATGTTCAGAGTATCCTCTATAGCACCTAGGGCTTTGCACTTCATATCCCTCATCTTACCCATGCCCCACTCATACCTTGGTTGCCCCTCGGCCCGCAAAAAGAAGAACTTCGTTTGCCAATGGGAAACCTTTGAGGGTGCAGAAACTTTAAACGCTTGCCGAGGTGACAAGTAGTACACCCCCCTATACTCTTGATGCAAAAGAAACGCATCAAAATTTCAAAAGCTTTCGCCGATGCCATAGCAGGCAAGCCCTAACCCTACCACCGACCTAATGGAGTTCGAGGTTAACTGGCAAATGGGAATTTGGTAATATTCTTGAATTCTCAAAAAAATAGGAGCCAAGGGAAACCTAAGACCAGCTTTCAAGGCATCACCATATACGGTCATAATAAATCCTTCCGGAGGGGCCATCGCCCTATCCCCGAATTGCGGCAAACACCACCAGCACTCCGCCAGAATATGGAATTTCGAGGCTATCGTGCACACATCCGCGGCGGTCAAAGACTAATAAACGCCACGATCTAATACCTATCCCAAAGCGGCCGGTATCACGGAACCCAAGCATTAATGGTCCTAGACCTACCCGGCTGTGGTATAACAAGTATATTCCTAATCTCAATCTCACTATCAATGAATACCCGAATGGGCGAAGAAGATGATCGAGATTCGGATATCTCACCGAGAAGAAGAAAGAAGAAGATGAGGAAGACATACTTACTTTTTCAGAGTGGGATTTTGCTTCAACTTCGACGAAGTTCTGAAAGAAGACTAAAGGCACCACCGATTTGAAGATTTCTCTCTAAGCTAAAATGGATGAAGATGAAGGAAATGAACAGTTTCCCCTTTCTCTGACCTATTTAAAGTAAAATAGGCGCCCAAAAACTGCCTATTCAACTTCCCGCGTGGTTACCCATCACTTGACGTGAGGTAGACGCGCGCGTGATTCGAGCGTCAACTAACCGACTGGCACACATGATGTAATATCCTAAAACACTCAGACGTACCAGTCTAATCGTGCAATCATCACTCCGGTTCCAGATCGGTCAACCACCTCGGCATCCTCTTAATTAATGAGAGGACGGCCCGGTTCCAGATCGGTCAACCACCTCGGCATCTTCTTAATTAATGAGAGGACGGCCCGTTTCCAAGTCAGTTCGGTCTTCGGCAAATCGTCCAACTCAGTTCGATCTTTGGCAAATCGTCCAATCCAGTTCGGCCGAGATAATACAATTCCACCTAATCATCCGAAAGGCAAGAAAATCCACGACAATGACCTCAGCCGAGCAACAACCAACCTCGGCAAAATATATCCTTCATCTCACCTCGGCGTAGTTGTCACTCGACTAATTGGGGGGGCTATGATAGGATATGGGGCCCAACCGTTCAAGCCCAATAGCACGCGCCCAAACGAACTGGGCCCAGCCTAGCAACTTCGGCCTACACGGTTCAGCCCAAAGCCCAACATCTAAACCCTATTCAAGATCAAATCTAAGAAAAGATATTGAAGGAGATATTCAGGGATCGGATCACACAAAGAGATCGGATCACACAAGGCAAGGGATCCATGGTAATCTTGAGGGATCCACAACATGTATAAATAGAGGTTAGATTGAAGGTAGAAGGGTTAGCAACTATCGAATACTAGAGTTTTTAAATACATTCATTGTAATCTAACATAGTGAAAGTATTGAGGAATCATTCCTCCGTGAACGTAGATCTTTACCTTGATCGAACCACGTAAAAACCTCTTGTGTTCTTTATCGTTTTCGCAAACTCACACACAAGATTTATAAGTATTAGATAATTGAGTTTATAAATTAGAAAAATAATCGTGAGTTAGAGAAAAAATAATCATGAGTTAGAGACAGAAAATCATAGTTAGAGATAAAAATTGACGATAGACGAAATTGAAGTGTAAATATAGAAAATAACGAACCATAGTAAGATTACTTTGATGAATTCATTATTGCTTATAAGCTTATGAAAAAATAAGTTATGTTGAGCAACTTACTTTTGAAGGAGCTTATAAGTTGTTGGAACTTATTTTCACAACTTATAAGATGTTTAAGAGTTTATTTTACCAAACACTCCGTAGGAATTTATAAGCTCTTTACAACAGTTTATAAATTGTGCAAAGAGCTTATAAGCTCAGCCAAACACCCTCTAAATTTAGGGGTATAATCTAAGCCGAGCCGAGCCGAACACCATCGTGCTCAACTTGGTTTATTTAGTTTCGAGCCGAATCTCGAGTTTTATTTATCGAATATTTCGAGCTCACGAGGTTATTCAAATTTTATCCGAACCCAAACAAACTTTCTAAAAATTTAGATATATGTTTAGAATATTGATTATTTTATTTTTAAAATAAATTATTTAATCCACAATAACACAATATATTTATTGATTTCTTAGAACAAATAAAAATAGTTAGAGATTTAACACAATAATTACTAATTATAGAAAGAAAATAATTAAATCTAGTTAATTTTATATTTTCAAAGTAAATCAGTTAACGAACTTATTCATGAGCTAACGAGCTGATTACTATCATGCTCAAGCTTAATTTGTTTAGCTAACGAGCTTCACTAAACAAAGTCGAACGAACTTTTATCGAACCGAGCTCCGAATAACTGACGAATAGCTTGACTCATTTACCGCCTATCTAAATTAGGCTTACATCTTAACTATCGCCTATCATCTTAATCTGCTTAAGTGGTTTAGAGAAGACACTTAAATTATATTTGGTTAGTATCACAGATTCGAATCTACTATTTAATCTTGTTTGATTTAGTGAAACCTGATAGGTTTAAAGTGTTTCAGGAATCTATTTAAACTATCATCATTTAAACCTCATTTTATTTTACTTTAGAATATAGGAAAATAAAAACACACACGTGTGTGTGGAGCCTGTGCGGTTTACCCAAAAGTATCCTTATTCTGTTAACAATAAGTTAATATAATTTATAGATCTTGATTATGGATATATGTGTATGTGTGATTACCTCACACCACATGTGTAATTTGAAAATTAGAGAGATTAGTTATATATAGATACATTTGTTGCTTCATTTGTAGCCGTTGATTCTATTCTGAAATGTAGCAGAATCAAGATTTCATTCCAGTGCCAATAGTTGTGGTTATATATATACATATATAGTTCATGTATTAGGGGACGGTTGGTATGCAGGAATGAAATGAGAATGAAATGGTGATTTCTGCGTCCATTCCCATTTCAATGGCGGTAAAATCTAGAGCAAGCATGTCCGGCCATCCGGCTAGCCTCCCGACGTGCCGAACATCAGGACTCCGGCATCTCGTTCTTCGTGTTCTTCGTCTTCGTTTCTCTTTTACTTATTAGATTTACAAAAAAAAATCATAATCTAATCACGGATTTTCTCAAGGTGAAAAACGAAATCCGACGATAAATTAAAACGAGCCACGATGAACGAAATATCCACAATTAATTAATTGTGCACATAATAATCAAACGTGAATTAATCCAACAGAGCCAAGATACTGAACCTGCCTCTGATACAACTGTAGGGAAATCTGATTTTAACACTCTCCCGATGATCTATCTTGGATGTTTAATTCACCATACATTGATTATTTACCTAGCATGCATCTACATAATTAATTGCAACACATAGGTATTTTCTCGTGTTCATTTGCGAATTTGTCGGACAAGGAATTGGATCAAGGCTCATGCTTTGATCTTCTGGAATGTATTCCGTTTGCCAAAACTCCAATGCCGAGTGAGAGCAATTTATGGAGAGTACTGCAAAAATTCGCTTTCTTCCTCTATGTAATTTTCGAGAATCACAATGATAGGAATAGTATGCACTGATTTTCTCCCACCTTATATTTATAATGCAACCCTAGATCCTATATGGATAGGATCTCTGCATATCTAATAAATATAATAATATCTTTTCAGATAGAGAGGATAGGATCAGAACAAAATCCTAGTGGGATTCACTATGAGGTGGGCGAATTTGAGGCAGCTCTAGGCCTTGATGGGCCAGTCCAGGGATCAAATATAAGGAATAAAGATGGGCCTCAAATAAATTAATTATCTTATGTTCAGCCCAGAACATAAATTAATTCATAAACATTTATTCATGCCACTAGAGAATAAATGTTGACTTACCCATTTATTTCTGAAGTTGAGTCGGGCTTGCACTTAGACTTCACGAACCCCCGTATTTAAGATATCGCACGTCCATTAATTATTTATAGCGTTCTGACAGGTTAAAATAATTAATCTCTTTAATTCCTTAAGTAGTACCACTCAACCTTATTATTGTACTTGAGATAACTCAGCCTGTAGGGTTTAGTACAATAAACCTTTTGAGCTCCTTAAGGGGACGTCATCATCCTAAACAGATACGGTTACTCGATACAGGTAACTAGCATGACATACAAGCACTGACACCACCCAAGATGCGGAGAATATTGGGTTATCTCATGTAACCCTCAATCATGACAAGTCAAAGTGATGGTCAGCAACCCATACTCACCTAATACCTTATCGAGGTTTAGATCAACGTAAAGTCAGCGAGATCTAGGTTCTTCATGACGGTCATATAGAAGAACTCATCTCACTGTGTTCCATCAATACGTCAGAGACGTACCAGTATAGACAAGCAACCAAGTTAAGTCACTTCTTATCTATTCCACGGCCTATACCGACAACTCGTCCTAAAGTTATCTCAGCTGTGATCCTTTTTATATCTCATTAAGCTTGACCAATCATACAGACTTCTGTGATCTTCTACACACTGTATGAATTAACTTATATACGAGATTAATGGACATACATATGCAATCAAGTAAACAATTCAGATCGGATATTTTAATAGTGGTAACTGGAATCATTGTATACAAGCTCAATCAAAACTTCTTCTAGTATACAAATCCAACAAATTGTATGTATATTGGCGGGTGTCAACAAATTGCTCAAATTCCAGATCGTTCTCTTTACTATATACTGCATCAATTACGTATTGTAGTCTAATGAATTAAGCATGGATTATCAATTATTATATATATCCACATCTCGATATGGTCGGATAATAAAATCATTGTTAACAGATGATGAAGTGTTTGCTCGATTGTACATGTTTGAAGAATATCCACACATTTATGTAGTTCACAACACTACAAACGTTGCGAGTGGATCATACCAGGGAGAGCCCAATCATTCGATCCACACCGAGATGCAAGGAAAGTCGTTTCAAGATGTTCAAAGTATGCTTTCTCGTGATTGGTTTTTTGAATCCCAAAGGTTAGGTACAGAGCATGGTACCGGGACAACAAGGCCAATAACTCCTATTCAGAATGATGATGTTGATGGAGAAGACGACGAAGAAGAATATGTACCTGAGATCGAAGATCTTGAAGAGATTGACTTAGATGCCTCCGACGACAATCCCAAACAATCAATTTTAAATAATACATTTATTAATTTTGCAGGATGGATCCGAAGAGAAGGTAGACTTCCCAAACTATTATCGTTGATCAATCCAAGCACTTATCCAAAAGATTTCATCCAACCAGATACTGGAGAAATAACTAATTGGTTAGTTCCGATCATTCAGCTTAATGCTGCCGCCTTACTTGTAGCTCGTGAAATGGAGCCGACGAGGGATGAAAAATTGAGTAATAATTCATATTACTATAGCAAAGATGATCTCTATCTTGTTGTTGGTGTGTGGCATAGGGGCAGGGGATGGAATACGTTGTTGGTTGTTCAGATACAACACTATTGACATTTAAATGCAAGCACTCCGAGAGGTGTAATTTTGAGTTGTGTGTTGCCTAACGAGGTGATATATGGAGACTTTATAAGTTTATATCTGAACACAAATACCACCGTGATTTGGGTTATGTTGGTCCACTGAATGTTCAATCAAAGATAGTTGGAGTGTATTATGCTCAAAAAATACACGCAATAGGTGAAATCATAAAGCCTAAATTAATTATGGAGGAGCTAAAACATGATTTCGGTATCCGCATCAGTTATGATGTGGCGTAGCGAGCCCGAAATAAAATGATTGAATTGATATACGGTCGGCATGATGAGTCATTCCAAATGCTGCATGGTTATCTGCAGATGTTGAGATAGATGAATCCCGATACATTTACCGATTATGAGGTCTATGGTGATGGTTGATTCTGATATTTGTCAGTTGCTCTTGGTGCATCTATTGCTCCATTCGTTGTAGTAACGAAGGGAAAGAATAAGAGAATTTTATTCGTTGTAGTAACGAAGGATGCCAACGAGCAAGTGTTCCCGTTGGCATATGGTATTGGACCAATTGAGAATGATGAATCTTGGTCATGGTTTATCTCATGGATATATCGAGCATTTGGAAATACTGACAACCTCTTAATTGTCTCGGACGCACATGTGTCCATAGCTAATGCTGTAGAGAGAGTATTTTCACAAGCTCATCACAGCTTATGCTTCTACCACTTAGTGAACAAGATCAAACAGTTTCGCAATATGACTGTGGTGGAAATGTTCCAAGAAGCTACTTATGCATACGAGCTCAAATAATATCAACGTGCTATGTCTGCTATTGAGAGCATAAATGATAAAGCAAATCAAAAACTGCTCCATGTAGGACTCGAAAATAGGCCCGTTCGAAGTCTGCTATAAGTCGTTATAGTTTCTTTAACATCAAATGCAGCGAAGTCATTTAACTCTCGACTATTATGGGTGAGACGTCTTCTAATATGCTCAATTTTGGAGGCAATGAGACTTGTTATTGAGCAGTGGTTCAACGATAGATGAGCAGCAGCACATAGGTCGGACAACTATCTCACTGGGGAAACAGTCAACAAGCTTAAAACAACGCTGTTGAAAAATCATCGTTACTCAATGACGAGGTCTACAAATACAAAGTTTAGGCTGGAGTCTGGCATTAGGAACTTCATGGTCGATCTTCAACTCAAATCGTGTGATTGTCGAGAATTCGACCTAGACAGGATGTTGTGTTCATACGGGATTGCTGCCATTATGTATGTTTTAATACTCTGTATTTAAACATAATTATATATGTAATTCATACTAACATTTTACGTTGACAACGAGGTTGGAGAATCCATCCACAATTATATTGAACCATACTACACGACCAACACTTTAATTGAGACGTACAATGGTGTAGTGGATCATGGCCTTCAATACAATGACTATATTCACATGAGATAGCTCAAGCGATTGTATTGCCTTTTATTATGCCAAGACAGGCTGGATGATCTAGAACAAGTCGGATTCAATTCGGTGGTGAAAGGTCTACAAGAATAGTACCTACAAACCATATGGGAGAATCATCGGCAGTAGACACCGAGAACCAAAGAGATGCAGCCACTATAGGGAACTAGGACACACACGAAGCACATGTCCAAATCGAATGGATGAAGGTATAAGCGATTAAATAATGTTGGTCCAATTCCTCTCCTATTGTCCGTTGATTGAGACGTGTGCTTGTATGTTCTTATTTATCTTCTATTATCCATTAATTAGGTCGTGTGCTTGTATGTTCTTATTTACCTCCAATTGTTCGTTAATTAGGTCGTATGCTTGTATGTTTTTATTATGTGTAGTTGTCGTAAATATTCAAGCGCTTTCACACAAATAACCTAGATAAATGATCATAAAAATAATTCATTAAAAATCTAAGCATCTTCACACAACTCATAAATAGAAGTAGCTATTATTCTTCTATATGCAGACACATGAGTATTCCCCCAAGTAATACTCGGTGATCCGGATATCAGACGTTCAATGTACATGCACGCAAATGAACCACAACCAACCCTGTCTCTTTGGGAAAACTGGTGATCAGGTGACGGGATAAATGAATTCAGTGGCTCATCTTTTTGTAGTATGCCTACATCGCTTTGGCTCCAATAGCCACTTGCATCCAAGACGTGTCCAAATAAATGCACTAGAGGAAGCATCTGCTCTGCGCGGTTGCTCTTCGCTACATCATCTAATAATATATTGAATCATCTAGGTCAAGCTCCCAATCAAGCACTCTAATAAAAGCGACGACATAGTGTCCTTCGAGAAGGCAAGGAATAATCACCTATATAACATAATTATTATAAAATATATAAATTAATATTTAAAAAAAAACTAATACGATCTTGAACTGCAAAAATCACCTGATGCATGCCGGACCAACCCCTTATGGTGGATGATCCCATCATGCCCCTAACTAAGGAGATAATATCGTCGGGGACCTTCCAACCCAAGCCCCCATCATTTGTATAAACAGATCATCCCATGAGAAGGATTCGCTGTTGTGACATTCAAATACTTCAAAATTTGAATTGATTTAAGTAATAAATAAATGAATATAAAATCCGACAAAATATTAATATTTACATAGAAGTCTGTGTTCAATATAATCGTATTTGCATCGTTCACATTGGGCAATATAGTATCGCCTCTAATCAACCTCGCTCTACAGCTCATCATGAACAGATCAATACTCTACAATAAGAACAATTGAAATAATAATTATTAATTCATCTTAAACAGATTCTTAATACTTACAAAATTCTAAGTACTTACATCTATAGATAATAAGTTGTTCGGCTTAAGAATATCCATGAAAAATACACGACGAAGAACCCCAGCACTATCTAAAATGATCGTCTAGTATAGAGACTCCACATCCATGAAGAAGTTGAATTTGGACACTAAAGTCCTTAGAAGTTTACGTGGCTTTCCAGTGACATTATATGGAGAAGATAGGGCCATCGATAGGAACCGATGTCTATCACTCTCCCTGCCTAGGGGCACTGGTGTCACCACAGTACTTGTCTATCCTTCGATCATCTCTGATGTAATCCCTTTGGTCATCCCCATTGCCATCGACATATTCCCTATACCGGACATCCCTAAAGTCATCCACTATTGCCCAGGATCGAACATTCCTATAGTCGTGGACTGCGGCACTCTTGAAGTCATCCATGTCGACTGTGCCCAATCATCTCTCACAATCTGCATAGAACATATCATTTGAGTTAAAAATATTACAATTCTACCACAAAAAATATTTAAATAAGTCAATTAAATTGAACTTACTTGTCCAAAATCATCAAAAATATCAAACATATCGTCAACTATCGGCATGGAAGCATTGGGTGGCTCTTGATATAAAGCATGAGGTGGCTCCTGATAGGATGACATGACCTCAGTCCTACTAAACTCGTGAATAGAATGTCAGTCTAGAATCTGAACTGACCTTCGAGGAGACGCATCTGCATGACTGCCATCTGTCAGTCCCCTTCGAGGAGGTGCGTCTACATGATTGCCATCTATCTGTCCCCCTCGAGGAGGTGCGTATGCATGACTGCCATCTGTCGGTCCCCCCTCAGGTACATCAATTGATTGTGGTACCTCAGGATGATGAGTATGACGATCGGAGGAAGAATATGTCGGTGTACGTCGTGAACTACCACAACGGACGGCTTCAATCAACTCCCCAAACCAATTCTTTCATTCTCATCATCATCCGTACCTCGACCTCTTCAATGTGCTTTCTCGATAGCTCAGTCACCCTCTGAGCATGCCTCTCCGACAGGTCCTCTAAGAACCAACGATCACTAGGTCGTAGGTGATTGCAGCTGCTTGACGAAGAAGTGGGAGGATAAGCCCGTTTCTGTATCTCTGTATGATGAGATGCAGATCGTGCTCTCCCATCGGAGCCTTCAGTATCATGCGCGTTGTGTTGTGACCCTCACCAATAATATCTTCTCGTATTACGTCTCGAACGTGAACGAAGTACCCTCAGAGGCACGAGAATCCCCTCATTGTCACCACTAATGACCGATGCTCATCGGGAAAACTGCCTCCCATCCCTCAATGGAATTTGGGGCTCTATATACTGCACACCAAGTGTCTCGCCGTGTCCGAGTGACATCTAGTAGGATGTGGCACTTTCTGCATCTATGGGCATGATCTGGATAAGCTGATCGACCTATATACAATTCAAATAAACAAGACTTAATCAAAATTAAAATAATCAATTATAATCAGATTTTAAGAATATAAAAAATAGTACCTGAGACTCAAATAAAACCGATAAATCATCCATTGAGGCCTTGCACTTGAATCTCCATTTCAAACATATAGGGTACACAGACCGATTAATATATTTCCCAACAACCCTACCCAGACTAGGTATGATCTCGAATAACCAAACAACCAATGCCCAAGGTGGTCCATAGAAATGGTATTTCTTCTTCGCTTGAATCTCATATAAGTAATGGCGCATACACTTATACTTATATGCGCCCCACGAAAATCTAGCGAATAAATCAAATCATCGACCAATGCCCACATCCACGAGTCCACAAGCACTATGGGATCTACAAATAATAGCATCCGTAAAGCATAATAATATGTCAATCACGAACGTATAAACTACCATCTGTATCATCTATGCGTAGGCTCCGATCACAAAAACGTTCTACTAAATCCACAACAGATATATGGTCCCAATGACGAAATCCCTAAACACCTGAATATGTTGCAACCGATGCTCTCTACTAAGATTAAATGACGAGCTTCCAAAACTTAAACCAGTTACAAGTGCATAGTCAGGAACAGTAAAACAAAGTTTTCTTCGTTCATATGAAACCATAGTAGATCATCTGTCATAGTCTGTCGGGAAATCACGTGGTGCAAAACCATGATAAATTTTGTCCCATGCTTCCAATCAAGTAAGTGACCAAAGCGCCAACTAGTAAACCTATCCAGTAATAGTTGCCCACCAATCTCAATAATCTAGTACTAATTATATCCAAGTAATTAATCCGTAATACGTGCTATTTGAACCACAACATTTATCATCTCGGGCCTCAAATAATTAGCATCACCCTAATAATAAAAACAATATGAATTATTCAAATATCATAAAAATAAAACAAAGCATAATCTAAATCAAACAAATATCATAAAAATAAAAATATAATAATGACAGAATTATAAATCATACAAAACATATTTAATTATAAAACTCATACACATTATCATAAAAATTATATTTAATCATATAAAGACATCTAAACAAATTATACACATTTATCATACAAATCATATTTAATCATAATAATAAAAATTGACATAAACAAATCAGACTTATTCATGTAAAACAAAGGAATCGGTCGGTTACAAAGAATCCGACCGGTCGGAACTGATCGGATTCCTTGTAGACGAACGGATTCCTATCTAATCATCGGTCGGTTTTTCCACATTATAGGTCGGATTTGCACATTATCAAAAATTTAAACTCGAATATGATGGAGCTCAAGTTTTGCCGGCGACGTCCCTCTTGAGAAGCCATGGTGCGATACTGGCGATGGAATGGTAAGGAGCGCGAGTTTTCCGATGAGATGGAAGGGAGAAAAAAATAAGGAATCCGAGAGGCAGAGATAGTTTGCATCCGGAAGAGAGAGATTAGAAAAACACGGATATTTTATATTGAAGTATCTGATCGAATCCGATCACAAACACGGAATCCAATCAACGATCAAAATCTGTGTACAAGAGATGGATTCTGATTTCCTAATATGGAAGAAATTTGAAATTGTTCAACGAGAATATTGTGTCATAAATGTACACTTTTTTCAGCTTATAGTCATTCGGTAGTCAGATTATGTTTTTTTTTTAGGGTATATTAGGTATCTTTTCTTGATTTCACATGTTTTTATCGTATTTGGGTATATCAACATTTTCTTTATGAGTTTTGTGTAGTTTTATACATTCCCACATCATTTAATGGATGTGTATATTTCATCTCTCAACCAATCCTTTTAAACTATGAAACTTTGTCGACTATGATGGGATATGGCCCAACCACGCAGGTCCACTGACAGGCCCAAACGAGCTGGGCCTGACATTAGTCATGCCCACGCGGTTAAGCCCAAGGCCCACCTTCAAACCCTAATCAACCCCAAACCCTAATCAGCGCCACCTGCATGAAGGCCGGGCGTCCCTACAGCGGAAGGCTAATGGGCCCTATGGACAAGAGAGCAGTCCTACACACGAAAGCTAAGAGTCCCTACATGGGAGGATCAGTTCCACTTAGGGGCCCTCGTATATGTATAAATAGGAGTTAGATCGAAGGTAGAAGGGTTAGCAACTTCTTGAATACTAAGAGCTTTAACTATACTCACCGTAATCAAAACATGGTGAAAGTATTGAGGAATCACTCCTCCGTGGACGTAGATCTCATTAATGATCGAACCACGTAAAGTTCTGGTGTTTTTATCGCTTACATAAATCTCGCATATCTACATATACTAGATTTATCATGTCAATTGTTAACAAATCAATTCTTCATATACTTCGGCTCAAAAAAAAATCCTTAATAATAATAATATACAACCACATTTCTTTTCGAGAGGCAAATTAAAATACCCAAATGTAAAATATACATGTATATATATATATATATAATCTAAATAGAGCCAATTTAGAGTCAATGTCGCAATTAATTTAAATTTTCAAGAAATGACAAACATATTTTGAAACCTACAACAATAAAGGTGTGTCCTGAAAAAAAAATATTAGTTCTTTGACTCATAATTAATATTCTTTCTTTTTTTAGTTTTAAAATCAAGTAAAATTCTATTTAAAACTGCATACTCAATTGGTTTTATACAAAACATCAATCTCTTCCTATTTTGAAAGCCCCCATAATTTATCCTATTTATACGCCCCTCTCTCATTACATTCGACAAATAGAGGAGCCCGAAGACACCAATGATTGGAGACGCCGACTTTACAAGACCACAATGTCTCAACAAGCAAGTCTATCTCCATCGAGAAATCCGCAAAACCTGTCTCATAATTAGAATAGTTTCAATTCTCAATCGATAGGTAATTGAAATTCTAATTGGTAATTTTACTTTCACAGTCGACTGATATTTGTGAAATACCGATTGTGATTTCAATTATTGAAAAATCCCAATCGACTGGTACTAGTGTAATCCCAGTCGAGCGGTATTTTGAGGTTTTTATTGTGTTTTTATTTTTTAACCTTTTGTTTTTTATTTCTTGCTGAATTAGACCGGTTTTTGACAAATAATAATTAAAATTTATACATATTTTTTTTGAGGATTTATTGTTTTTTATTGCGAAATTGTGATATGTTAGGTCATTATTTTGGCTAGGATTTTTTTTAAAAAAAATTCGCATCTAAAATTAGGTTGAATGTGATATTGTTGTTTTATTGCGTTAATTTGTTAATTTATTATTGTTTATTATGAAATTGTGATATTCTTGTTGCTAGGGCATTATTGCATATAATTTGTTGAAATCAACCCATATAATTAGGTTGAACACATATCCAGTCGAATTTTTCATTAATATACTAGAATTTTGCTAAAACTATGTCAAATTTTCATATAATCGATCGAATTTTTCTAAAACATGTGGACTTTAACATAAAATTGGTCATATCCAAAATTAGACCGATTTTATGCTTTATTCCACCAGTCTTATTTAAATCTGATAGATTTAATAAAAAAATCGACTGAAATAATTAAAATTTTAAAATTTGTTTGGTTTTATCAAAATTATTCCTAGTATTATAGTTGAATATTGTTGTTTATTGCAAAAATTCGAACCTCTAGTATTATAGTTGATTGTTGTTGTTTATTGCAAAAAATCAATAATAATTATTGTGTTATGGTTTTATTTTATTTTATTTTATTTTATTTTATTTTATTTTATTTTATTATTATTATTATTATTATTATTATTATTATTGTTATTATTATTATTTATTTTTATTGATTAATCATTGTTATATATAACAATAACTAATTGAAATTGATATTTTTATATAAATAGGTGGATCCTATATTTTTGAGGCCCGAAACAATTGATGAAAATTCGACAGTGATAATTTATTATAGAATTAAGCACTTGAATTATTTTAAGACGAGGTTGTTTGACGTTGGTGGTGATGCATTGCTTGAGAGATTCATAACAGGTTGCTTTTCTCACCTAATTAGTTTTAAGTCAGTGAATAAGTGTGCTATGACTATACACCATGCAATTTTGCACTAGATAGAAAACTCGAATCAAGAGATATGGTTTTTTATTAATAGGAGAAGAGAAGACATTGTTTCTCCATTAGAGATTATGAGCTTGTGACCGACCTCCAATTTGGGTTTTCTTTATTCGATACCACAATAGAGTACGACTTGCAATATATCGAGGTCTATATGCCTTTTTGTGGTGATCGACAGATTACAATTGCAGAACTATTAGATAGGTTTTTCACCAATTAATGACACGGATGTCAGTTTATAACTTCGCGTTGTACATGTTCGAGTGCTTTATGTCATAGTATTTGCATATGATGCTACGAAAACCTTGGCTGATTGGGTTTGGGCTTTGGTGGATGACTTGGAGGCTTTTGGGATATTTCCCTAGGGTGCGTACTCATATCAAATTTTTAGGTACTGTTTGAGGCATTACAAATCAGCTACAAAGTACCATTTCTATTGACCAACATGTGTGTTATATGTTTGGTTGCTGAGATCATACTAGACTTGGAAAATATAGCGGTAAGATATATTGATGTCAACGCACATCCCAAATTCTTAAGGTGGAGGTTTTGGGGTAGACCTCAAGTGGCGAAATTGTAAACCCTATTTGAGCTAGAGGTATTGAATACATTAGTTTATTTCAAAAATAGATATATTTCATTTGTATACATTAATTATTCAATTTACTGGAATATTTTAATTTATTACGTTATTGTAGGATGATCTTTTTATTTAGATCATCCCTGACGAGACAAAGCGTGTCTCCTCTTACTTGGACTCCGTCTCATACCCCTCTCCACTCGGTGTGCATTAGGAAAAGTCGAGCATCACATTGAAAGAGAAAGGATAGTTCACCCGTCGACTCGCTAGTCCCGTGATGGAGAGTTCTCGTCCTACTGTAGAGAGTCGTCGATCCATGGAGAGAAGGAGTCAGAGAATGTCAGTCTGAGTTTGTTGAGGTTGAGGTTGATGAAGAGACATAATGTTAATCTGTAGAGAGCAGTCGTCGATCTGTGGAGAGATGAGATACAGGAAAATATGCAAGGCAACAAGCTTCTTCTTCATTGAGCAGTGATGGTGAGCACGTCAGGCGTCTCAGTGCTCGTATCATCGTTGGATCTAGGACAACATTCGGGAAAATGGAGAGAGATAGGTAAAGACTCGAGCAACTCATCGAGAAGTCGATAAAGGAGAAGTTTATTCCCAAGATAAAGAAGTGATTCAAATCAATGTTTTATAAGCCGGATGTGGATGCTCACACAACATTGCTGCTTATACGCTCGTCCCTCATGGCATGCCTCATCCGATGATGGGAGATGACCATCAGGAATGGTAGCCCGATTCAGATGTTCCTAGTTCAGATGTCCCTAAGGGAAGTGGACATATTGAGTCGACTCGTCCATCACTACGGACATCTCATGATAGAGTCGAGGCATGTGATATTTCCCCCATTACTCTCTCTAAATCCCCGGTATCAGTTCCAGAGTCGTACATTTATCACATGATCAGGAACTGGCTTGCCATCCATGCCCGGACTGGAGCTATTTAGTGAGTCGACGCCTCAAAACGTCTACAATCATGTATACGAGTTTATGCAGGAACAGTTGGAGCAAAGGTAACCATACATTCTCATATTTGGTTGGTTATAGTGTTTCATTATATTTATTATGTTTTTTCATTTTACACCAACTGAGATGCTTTGTAGTTGGAAGTCCATAGAAGCGAACAGACATGGAGACCTTCGGCTGCACTGAGATCACCATATGCTAATAGCTTGATACCACGTCTTGTCCCCCCTAATGTTCACACGGACTATGAGCATTTCTTGATGAGACTGAATGTTATTGTGGTTGTTAGAGAGAGACAGGATGTGCTTTCTTGTCGATTTTTCTTGAATATCGATAAAGCGAGTAGGGATTTTGATGTAAGGGTAAGTACTTTTATAAAATTAGATTGTTTTATGAACTATCTAGTGTATTAACATGTATATCGAGAGCAATTTTGATGTTTGTTGTAGTTTATCGATCTATACATGATACATTTGAGGACCAGGTTGATAGGTGAGATCGACTTGTTGGATGATGTGAACTATGAAAACACAATCATACTTAATACCAACTTTTTTTTAAGTATTTTGCCTTTATATATATGTGTATATATATATATATATATGCATATTTGTCACAGCCCGACCACTTAATCAAGTAATTAGGCTGTGACTTATGCTGTGACGTGGGTTAAGAAGGAAATCTTGATACCAATGATACATGTCAAATAATATTTGACTTCAACTTTCATCATGAAGAACTTAACTATTTATGGTTCAAAGAAATAGAATGGAATTTGACAAAAATTGATTCTAGGTTCTCGAACCATAATAATGGATCAAATAAAGAAGAATAACGTCTGAGGGTAATTGATCACAAAAGAATGACCAATATCAAGGATGTACATCTTTAAGCAAACTTTGACAACATTGAGAACTTATCGACGTCAAAGCATGGTTTAACAATGTTTCAAAGACTTGGGCTCATTGGCTAACCGCCTCCTTGGGCTGTTCGGTGGGATGTCGGTACATGTGATTGAGAGGTCTTTCCTCGGGCGAGGACAATGATTCCCATGTTTGCCATCCGACTGCATCTGCAAAGTCGGCTAGCATCGTGCTACTTGCTCGGGAGGAATGCCCCGTTATGGATTGGGCGCCATTGCAGCCCGTCTCTTTCTCGTCCTCTTCTCCTTTGAGAGCCTTGATCTCGGGATCTAATAATACTTGAGGTCCCGAGATCTTGTGCGCATAAACCACACGAGAAAGAGAGAATTTAGCACCGACAAAATAAATAAAATATATATATATATATATATATAACTTGAATTAATAAATCCAAATCGTCAAATTATTCCTATGCAATCTTAACAATCCCCGGCAACGGCGCCAAAATTTGATCGCTCCTTTTTCACACGTAAAAAGTGTAAGTATGGGGTAGCGAAGTATCGTATCCACGAGATTGTATCACGAAAACATAGAAGCTAGCTCAGCGACAATTCATCATTATTGACACGGATAAAGGATGAGAGGTTTAAGGCTTGAAATTAATCAAGCAAAGGTAACCAAGCGAAATATAAATAAAGCAATAAAATCACGAAAGATAACTATGAAGAAAGACTAACCACAGGGATGCACCAATCCTATCCACAACGATGTTTATCCGATTTTATTACTAACCGTTTTAATCCGGACAAGGCGGAAGATCACATATATAACCAACAACTTGATTCGACAATTGCGGCGATTGATTACTAATTTTCCCTATCACGATTCGTCTAGAGGAAAATAAGCAACTCAAAAGGATCACTAAGAATATGCTTCCTCGATTGTCTATCTCGATTCGACTCGAGGCTTAATCGTATCATGCATTCGAGATCGATTGACAATTAATCTGATTCGTCGTTAGCGGCAACTAGATATGCATCAAGATTGATTAGAAATCAACACATATAAATAAGCACCATGAATCATGAATCATGCACGGAAGGTAAATAACGATAGCGAACTCACAACATATAGGATCGAATCATGCAAACCACAAGATTAGAATAGAAAACTAGCGAGACATAATAAGCGGAATGAAATACGAATTAACCATAAAATAGAAATTAAATAAATAAAACCCGTAGGGAAGCGTCGGATGAACAAGGTTGGTCTTGAATCAATCCCAAGCGAGCGAGCGGAAAACAAAGGAAAAGCGATCGGACAAAAGCGTTCCGATCGATAGCGAAACGATAAACTAAACTAGAACAACGTAAAAACAATACTAGAATTAAACTAAATGAAGATTAAAGACAAAGAATGGAAAAAGCGAGAAAAAGCGAAGAAAACTAGAGTGCAGGGCGTGTTGGGGTGCGAGGAGGCGCGGTGGGGTGATCCCTATTTATAGAAAAGGGTGGAAACCTAATTTCTCTCTGCGCGCGCCTCGACCGGTCCTCGCGATCGCTAGCGCGATCGCTAGGTATGTCTCACAGCGTTCTTTCGCTTCGCGCTTCGCCTTCTGCGCTCGCTTTGTACCTCGCGACCGACTAGCGGTCGCTAGCCGTTAATGAATGGTCGCGAAATCGTCCGATGAATTCTCGGCGCTGAAGCCGCTTCGCGGCACGCAGGTCGTGGCGCGGCTCTTCGGGTGCTGGGTGGCACTGGCGGCCAGCCTAGCGACCGCTAGGCGGTCGCTAAGCTGGGCGAATGTCGATTTTGCTCGTGCTTCGTTCCTTGCTTCGATTATCGATATATAAACCTACAAAGCGTCGAAGGAACACCCAAGAGCGATATCTTCTAGAAATAGATGAAACATTAAGAAACGATACATAAGCGCACATTAAGCGAGCTAAACTCATCTTCAAATATCAACTAAATACGTGTAAAATGCGCGTTTATCAAACCCCCAAACTTAAAGCATTGTTTGTCCTCAAACAAAAGCGAGCAGTAAAGACAAACGAAAGATCAGCGAGCATAGCAAAGAGGATAATCATTCTAGGCCTCGAAACATATTAGCGCTCAAAACATTAGCGCACATGGCGGCGTTAGCCAACTCAACACAAACAACCATCGAGGCAAGAACTCATTTATTTCAACCTCACAAAGGTATGTGCGTAAAATATATAGAATACACTCAAACTCATAAAGAAATTAAGGGCGTGTATACACTCATAGATCAATGCAATGCAACATCTTACCATAGGCTTGCCGTTTCTCTAACATCTCCACCGCGTCAAATGTGTTCAAATAAGGATCAAAGAGGTCTTTTTATAGGTTATAATGTAGGCACATTGGTTAAGGTAGGATAATATATGGCTAAGTGACTCAAGAATATTCCAAGCACCATCATTTATACATTTCGACACATATGGACTTTGTCCATTTCCTCTTCTCTCCCAACGTGCTAAATCAACGTTTTAATGCCACAGAAGGTACCTATACTTTGATTAAAGACCCTTTATGCTCAACACTCATAGTGAACTTAACATTTTTCTTTTTCTTTTCTTTTCTAGAGCTTATAGGGTTTAACTTTCACGAACAAGGTACTATTCTTCACCACAGATGTATTTTTCTAAAATAAACTTTTCTCGTCATAACTACATCAAAATTTCAACCCTTTTGATTCCCATGTCCATCCTCACCTCCTATCATCCGGTTAATCGAAAGAAAAAGTCTAATAAAGGCTCAAAGAAGGCGACAAATGGTATATAACAACGGGTTAGTGTTTGGGTGAATATGTGGTTAACAAAGATGGCCTTTTATCCTTTCCAAATTCGAAACACATATTGCAGTCTCGACACAGAAACACGGCAAGTTCTAGAAGATAATCACATGCATGATATCACACAATTAAAAGAAACTGTATCAATATGTTTATACAGTGAAGCTCAAGTCTCACGGGTTAAGCAAAATGGTGAAAAACAACAAGTCTAAGCCATCTCACGTCATTCATCGTCATTTTCTAACATATCATGTGCACTATCATTAAATTTCACAAAATTTTCTATCGTCATTGGCCACATGGATTAACACACTTCACTTAACTCGTTGATCGACGGATACCTAAAGCGAAAAGAAAAAGCGAAACACGACAAAAGCAACACAAGCGAAAGAAGCGACAAAACACGAAAACACAAACAAAAGCGTTGGGTTACCTCCCAACAAGTGCTTATTAACGTCTTTAGCTAGACCATCACTAGCCTCGTCAATACGGTGTTTTGGTAGCAATAGACATCTTTCCCGACTTGTGGAACCTTCTAAACTTCGCATTCACGGATGACCACCACCGACTATGGAAGTGGCCCCCAAACTTGAGCGATACACTCGGGTTCCATGCGAGTCCACTTCTTTCTTCTCACAGATTCCTCGATTGGTCGAGTACCCCTCGACGCGAGGCGTGGCGGCGGCGATCATGATCGAGCAACAATCTTCCGGTTTTCAGCGTCGTGTTGCTTGATGGCGTCGTAAATGGAAATCTTGAGCTCCTCATCGTTAACACGAAGCGTGAGATTGCCTTCCCGCACATCAATCAACGCACGACCGGTTGCTAGAAAAGGTCTACCAAGGATTAGTGGTTGTTGTTTGAATTGGGAATATCTAAAATAACAAAGTCGGCGGGAAAAACGAAATCCGAATTCTTACCAACACGTCTTGACGATACCTTTTGGATATGTGGTGATCGGTCACCATCATCGATGAAATCTTAAATAAACTTCATCTTTCCTAGGTGTAGGCGGTTGGCGTTCAATGGCATCAGTTGATGCTCGCCCCAAGTCGCATAAGACATTTGGGAAAATATGCTCGGCGATCTCGCACTCTAGCGTGAAGCTAGGGATCATTCGCCTTCGGAGGAGCTTCCTTTGCAAGACGACCTTTGCACTCTTGGATAGGAAATTTTCTCAAATTTCCCAAGTTTCTTCTTACTTGCAAGCGCGTCTTTTAAAATTTCATGTAGCCGGCATGTTTTGTGAGCTTCAAAGAGGCAAATTTATCTCAACTTTTGAAAACCTCTTTGAACGAGCAAACTCCTCGTCATATTTCGACTTGACAAGTCGACTCGGAAACGGGACCGGAGGAGTGTACGTGCGAGGATAAGCTTCTATGGTTGCCTCGCGGTCGACCTCGCGACCGCTGGGATGGTCGCGAGGGATCTGTTGCGCGCTGATTTCCTTCTTCGCGTGCGAGCTTGCGGGCGCGAGCTCGCGCGCTGAATTCTCGGCCATGTGCTCTGACTGATTGCTCGCGGTCGGGTTTGCGAGCGCTGGGTCGCTCGCGAACAACTCTGGCGCGCGGATATTCGGATGGCTCGCGGTCGGGCGCGCGGACGCGTGCTCGGTCGCGGGCTTCTGTGGAAAAAATTCTGGATGGTTCGCGATCGGGCTCGCGGTCGCGAGCTCGGTCGCGAGTTTCTGCGTCAGTGTGCTCTCATGCTCTTCTTCCTCGGTAGGGCTCGGGTAGGCTCGTCCACTTCTCGTCTGAATGGCGAAGCATTGACTCTTCGGGTTCACCTCCGTATTACTCGGAAATTGGCCCATCTTTTGTAGTGCATTCACTTGCGGCTATTTGACAATTTGATTTTCCAACATCTTTATGTGCTTCCCATAGCCGTCACGATGGACTCCAAGTGATTTATCTTACGCGGTGTTGCTTATGAGCGAATTCGATTCGTTGCCAATTGTTGGTTGCTTACAACCAGCTGGCGCATCATGTCTTGAGACTTGGCTTCTCGGCTCTTGAATCGAATTACGAATATTGAAGCTTCTTGAAGGTTGTTGGAAATTTGAATGACTCCTCTGATTGATGTGGCTAACGTTCTCTATCTCAATCTGACTCTTCAAAATAGTGAACTTCTTCATGAGATCGTCATATTTTGAATCACTCTCAACAAGAATTTGCTTTGAGCGATGGCGTTCTCTCCGTTGGCCATTGATAGCTGTTGGCAGCCATCTCTTCTAAAATACGGCTCGCCTCGTCTACTGGTCGGTTCAATAGGCAGCCCCCCGCCGACGCATCCACCATGCTCCTCGTCTGCCATGTCAGTCCACCGTAGAATTGTGTGATTTGTTGCTCCTTGGAGAACCCATGTTGTGGGCATCGTCTCAATAGACCTCTGAATCTCTCCCATGCCTCGAATAATGATTCATCGTGGTTTTGGCAAAAATGAGAGATTTCGGCGATGATCTTCTGCGCTTTCGCCGGCGGGAAGTATTTGAAGAAACTTCGCAAAGTTTCCCCAAGTGTCGATGCCATTTCGGTCGAACTCTTGAACCAATCTTTCGCTGGTGCAAGCGAGAAACCGAACATGCTTGTCTGGATCGTGTCTTGTGGCACCCATTCATTTGATGGTGTCACAAATATCGAGAAAAGTCTCGAGATGTGCATTGGTCTTCGTGACTCCTCCCCAAGCCTTTCTCCTTGGACCATCTTGATCGGGGCGGTTTGAGCTCGAAATTGTTTGCATCTACGTGTGGGCTAACCGCCTCCTTGGGCTGTTCGGTGGGATGTCGGTACATGTGATTCGAGGTCTTTCCTCTGGAGGCGAGGACAATGATTTCCATGTTTGCCATCGACCTTTGCATCTCGCAAAGTCGGCTAGCATCGTCTGCTACTTGCTCGGGAGGAATGCCCCGTTTGCGGATTGGCGCCATTGCAGCCCGTCTCTTTCTCGTCCTCTTCTCCTTTGAGAGCCTTGATCTCGGGATCTAATAATACTTGGAGGTCCACGAGATCTTGTGCATAAACCACACGAGAAAAGAGAATTTATGACAAAAATAAATAAAATAAATATATATATATATATAACTTGAATTAATAAATCCAAATCGTCAAATTATTCCTATGCAATCTTAACAATCCCGGCAGGCGCCAAAATTTGATCGCTCCTTTTCACACGTAAAAAGTGTAAGTATGGGGTGGCAGTATCGTATCCACAGAGATTGTATCACGAAAACATAGAAGCTAGCTCAACGACAATTCATCATTATTGACACGGATAAAGGATGAGAGGTTTAAGGCTTGAAATTAATCCAAAGCAAAGGTAACCAAGCGAAATATAAATAAAGCAATAAAATCACGAAGATAACTATGAAGAAAGACTAACCTAGGGATGCACCAATCCTATCCACAACGATGTTTATCCGACTTATTACTAACCGTTTTAATCCGGACAAGACGGAAGATCACATATATAACCAACAACTTGATTCGACAATTGCGGCGATTGATTACTAATTTTCCTATCACGATTCGTCTCTAGAGAAAATAAGCAACTCGAAAGGATCACTAAGAATATGCTTCCTACGATTGTCCTATCTCGATTCGACTCGAGGCTTAATCGTATCATGCATTCAAGATCGATTGACAATTAATCTGATTACGTCGTTAGCGGCAACTAGATATGCATCAAGATTGATTAGAAATCAACACATATAAATAAGCACCATGAATCATGAATCATGCACGGAAGGTAAATAACGATAGAAGAACTCACAACATATAGGATCGAATCATGCAAACCACAGGATTAGAATAGAAAACTAGCGAGACATAATAAGCGGAATGAAATCGAATTAACCATAAAAGCGAAATTAAATATATAAAACCCGTAGGGAAGCGTCGGATGAACAAAGGTTGGTCTTGAATCCAATCCCAAGCGAGCGAGCGGAAAACAAAGGAAAGCGATCGGACAAAGCGTTCCGATCGATAGCAACGATAAACTAAACTAGAACAACGTAAAAACAATACTAGAATTAAACTAAATGAAGATTAAAGACAAAGAATGGAAAAGCGAGGAAAAGCAAGAAAACTAGGTGCAGGCGTGTTGGGGTCTGAGGAGGCGCGAGTGGGGTGATCCCCTATTTATAGAAAAGGGTGGAAACCCTAATTTCTCTCCTGTCGCGCCGCCTCGCGACCGGTCCTCGCGATCGCTAGCGCGATCGCTAGGTATGTCTCGCGCGCGCTTCGCTCGCCTTCTTGCGCTCGCTTTGTACCTCGCGACCCGACTAGCGGTCGCTAGCCGTTATGAACTGGTCGCGAGAAATCGTCCAGTGAATTCTCGACGCTAGGCTTCGCTCGCGGGCGAGGTCGTGACGCGGCTCTTACGGGTGCTCATTGGCTTGCTGGCGGCCAGCCTAGCGACCGCTAGGCGGTCGCTAAGCCGGGCGAGAATGTCAATTTTGCTCGTGCCGTTCCTTGCTTCGATTATCGATATATAAACCTACAAAGCGTCGAAGGAACACCCAAGAGCGATATCTTCTAGAAATAGATGAAACATTAAGAAACGATACATAAGCGCACATTAAGCGCGCTAAACTCATCTTCAAATATCAACTAAATCGTGTAAAATGCGCGTTTATCGCATACCGCCACGGCCTCATTCTTTCTTTCATCATTTCTTTCTTTCTTTCTTTCATTTCAGTGGATAGGTAATGCATCATGCTCATGCTCATGCTCATGCTCAAAATAGGCAAGTCATTTAACTTTGAAATTTTGCACATAAGCGCATTTCATATCATTTTGAAAATATCTGATAACATAAGCATATCATCTCATTTGAAAGTATGTAAAGCATAAGCATATCATATTATTTTGAAAATAGTTCCCACTGGAGGCGTCACTCAAGGCATGCCTTTGTCTTTCATATCTTTCTTCTTCTCACTTGACCATCATTCGACATGAGCGGCATAAAGCTATCTAGAATCAATCAATAAAATAACTTATCTTAGTCGTCGATACGACTATATTTCTCAATATCAAGACACTATGGTCAATAACACTTGGGTCATTGCATCCTCTAACATCTTATACAAATAAAATCTAACGAAATTTCTGCAGAATAACGTTTATAAAACGCATCGCCATTTCAATACCAAATCAACCAAACTTAACCAAATCATCACCATATGTCTAAATGAGCATAGAAAACGACAACAAGCTTAAACTATCTTATCGGGCCAAAAAATCAGCGTCCCTTAAGGCATAGCCTATGTCCGACGTCGAAAATCACGCGAGGCGTCATCTAACACCAACGAACCTCTATACATTCTCAACTATCATCAAATATCACTAATCAACCATCAAAACTCAAAGATCAAAGCTTTCGCATTGAAAGCGATTTTAGACGTCAAACTAAAATTTTTCAACTTTCAAATCGTCGGCCAAAAAATCCGAATAAATCATTTTAAGCTTTATTTATATCATAGAATCCAAATATGAAGTCAAAATTATCAAATAAAATCAAAATCCAACATCACCAAGACTAGGGTTTTCGGCCATTTAGGGCTTTCAACATAGGTTCGATTTCAAACGCGTTTTCTTGTTCAAAACATGTTTATATCGACTCCTCAACACATATATGAAAGAATATTAAACATATTAGCATCATAAATTCAAGATCAAAGCCTCCCCTTTTTCGAAAATTTCACAAAATTTCAAAGATGAATCTATGCTCCAAAATTTCAACGTTAAACCACTTATCGGCAATAAATCAAACATAGAATCAAGAAATAATCAAACAACAACATATCCTTCATAATTTTTTCCAATATGACCGAAAATTAAGCATGCTCATAAGTTCATGTTTTTCAAAATTTCAAACCATAGGTGTGTTCTAAAGATTGAGATATACCTTAATTCGAAGACGGATTGAAAATCCAACGGCTGGATCTTCTAAAATTGGAGCATGAAATTTGAAAATTTTTAGTGTGTGTGGTGTGTGTGAAGCACGAAAAATTGAAGGAAAAAGGAGATGAATAGTGATCTCCAAGCATTTATATGTATTTAATAACAAAATTCTATTTATTTTTCATTTTCTTTATTAAGTGATTATTCATCACTTTCTAGAATTTTCTCAAACTTTCTCCATTTTTCTTTTTCTTTAAACATGATGAATAATCATATTATAGGAAATTACAAAATGTACACTTCTTTTGTAAATAATACCAACATTATAAATGCATGCTATTAATCCATATCGTTCCGATTTTAAAACTCAATTTCTAATAAAATGCTCTCTACTTGAAATTCTCTTTTAAAACTCAAATAACATATTATAAACATCAAACTTTGATTATAAAAATATTTTTGGCTTCAAAACCCTTTTAAACATTCAGCCGACGATTAGGGTTTAATCGGCAAACGTATAAAACAAAGAACAAAACTTTGAAATCAAAATTTCGTTGAGCATGTATCTATGTAATATCCTGAAGAGCTGTCTGCTAGTAATAAATCTTGATAATATAAGTTAGTAATAATTTTCTTTTTCCTAGGAATTTTTTTTTCTTTTTAAAATCAAATGAGAGCTCGAATCATTCCTCGTTGGCATGTATTATCATAGCATGTGAAGAATTTTGAACTGTTAATCTTGTGGCATGTTAATTAAAATAAATGTCATTTTGTAATTCAATAATAGTAATATAATATATAGCTACATGAAGCTATTGCATAATTATTTATTAAAGTATCTGTAGCATCAAGAAGTTATTACTTATTAAATAAGAAGATGAAATAATATAAATAAAGCACATAACGCATATGAAAATTAGATTCTTAAATTACTAACGTGTTGCACTTTACGTGCATGGACAAGTCTGTTACTTGACAGTTAAATGTCTAGATACATGTATGCATATATGCTTATAATCAAATGATTAAAAAAAAAAAAACTCCATGTAATGAATCATGCACTACGCCTTTCATTATGTCAAGTGTTAAGCCAAGAAGAATTAATTTTCTAGCTTAATTAAGTAATCAAATAAATATATATATATACTACATATACAAATATATATGATATGTGTATAATTATATATAAGTGGTGTGTGCACCGTTGCATTAAGTATGTGTGTGAGTCGTGCACCTTGAGTGTGTGCAGGGTGTGTAGTGTGTGTAGGTGTTAGTATGAGAAACTTAAGGGTGACAATTGTCACCCATGAAGACCACCCACCGCCACCTCATTTCTCTTTCCTCTTTCTCTATGGAAACAGACCCTACTTCTTTCTTTCTCTTGATTCTTTTACTCTTTCTCTCAACTCTCTTGCTTCCTAACTCTCCCGTCTCTCTTATTTTTTTTCTCGGCTCCACAAGAAGATCAACACTCCCTCCATTTCTTTCTCTCACCTTCCATTTTCTAAGGCAAGCAAGCAACACTCACTTTCCCTTCCCACTTCTCTCATCTCTGTTGTGGGCACACTTTTGGCGATTAGTGAAGGCTGATGACTCATTGTTTCCTAAGGATATCCCCTACACTATAATTTAAGAGAGAGAAAGCAAGAATGCCGAGCTCAAGAATGGACGACCAAACTCGAAACCAGCCACGAACTTCTATCAATCCGCCCCTTTGATTCGTCATTAAATTCCTCACCGAGGTGAAATTCTACAACCTTGAGTTTTGTAGTGATCGAGATATATACATGTGCATTTAAATGCTTGAGGGGTTGGGTGTATGCTAGGTGTGATTGTTTGTGAAGTAATAATTGAGTTCCTAACTTATGATCTTTGTATGTTAGTTAAGTTGGATTTGCATGTTGGTTTGATGAATTTGGTTGTGGATTGGGGTGATAAATTCACCAAGTTTTCGTGCACTGTATATCTGCATATGTAGTGTTTGCTGAAATGCTTGCAAAGAATTATGTGATAAAGTTGACTATGAAATGGTTTTAATAAAACTGGGAGTTGATTACCAAAACAGTACATTTATAAAATTTATTACCTAAGTTGTAGTGGTCCGATGGTCACCAAATTTTAATATGTTTAAATTAAGTGTGTCTAGTACATCAATGAAAATTTTCATTTCAATCCAAGATGTATTACTATTTAAAATGATATTTCCAAAATCTTTGCTCAAACTGTAAAATTTGCTCTGTTCTGCACTCACGGTTTTCGAGTTTCGTTTAGACTTTGGCTATTAGAAACATGTCCAAACTTTTAAGAAACACAATTTAGGGTTTCTATAAGTTCTCTGTAAATTTTTAGATTTTTCTAAATTTTTTACTATTTATTCCTAAATTTACAAACGAACTGCACAAAGCTGTCACTGTAACGATAGCTTGTGGTAAAATATTTTTATCTCCTAATCTAATATAAATCTTTGAGTGAGGTTTTTCCTAAACTACACTAGACTCAAATATATTTCCAAATTGATAGATCTCATCCATAGATTATTTATAATGAGCCCTCAGTGAATTTTTGAAATTAATGCATTCCAGTAAACCTTCTTGACAAACTGCCTTAATCCAAATTTCATTTTAATAAACTGTTCAAGTCTGTATTTTGCGAGAGATGTTCAAGCCGTTTGTAGTCCGACTTTGACTTTGGTTTCTTCATAAAATATGTTCCTTTCCATGTCTAGTTGTGATCTGAAAAGTTTGGACTCGATCTAGACCATATAGGCATGTCTCTCATCCACCCAAAATCCCTTACCCGAAACTGTTAGTTTTTAACCAGTCAACTTTGAGATCCTATATCTCCAGAACCGTAGCTCGTTTGGATATGATACCTCCTTAGAACTTGTAGTATATGTTTAGAGGTTTCCTGAATGTGTCTTTATGCGGTCATACATATCTTGAGTCGAGAGTTATGAATCGTTAAAGTATGTCACTTGAACTGTTTTTGCTGAAAATAAATACTTAAAATTTGGCTAAGTGTTGGAACTCACCTATGTGAAATATGGCTTTATGACTAACATGCTATTAATTGATGTATCCATACATACTATGTCGTACGTACGTTAGAGCATTAATAAGACGCATGAAATATGGTAAAACAACACAACATGGTATTTTTACAGAAGCATGCCTTAACGGGAAATTATGTGACTTCGTGTTACTATATGATCAGTTGAGTGTATATCATACCATGACATGCACTAAAGTAGATATATAGGCTCTAATACCTGATGTATATTTAAACTCAAAAATCTTAAGACCGGGAATGGACAGGCTTAGGGCCTAGGACTTGGATTTCGTGAAATCCTTTATTAGTAAACGTATTTAAGAATTAGACTTGTCTTGTAGGACTGGTTAAAGTTCATCCAATGACAACCAGTGAAGGTGTACGAGTAAGACAAGCTGTTGGTACCACTCCGGTGACAGGTGGGATCTATTTTCTGCAATGTATTTCGGGTTATTAAGCCCCAAGCTGTTTATTAAAAATTGAGAAGTTGCATGCTGTTTTTATTGCTCGTTACTTGAGTGCCGACCTTGGGCGGTTTATCCGCTACGGCTTCGGCCGGAGATAGTTAACGATCGTGCCTCGAGCTAAGTACTGGCTGAGGTAGTGTACACGGAAGTCCGGGCTAGGTGAACTTGGCCAAGTTCCCTAGTCTTGGCGAAGGCGGCCATTAGTGGAACGTTGTTTCCCCCTATGGTCCAGTTGGTAGCACAGATGTGATGAGTAAGGAAGTATATCGAGATACGAGCTCTGCTCGGAGAAAATTATGTTTTGCATATATAGGGTTAGCCTTTTTCTCTTTAAAACTTGCCCTATGATATGTGTTTAGCATGCTCTTTTCTTGAACTGTTTATGAACTTTCATTTTTCAAAATGGGGCATAAGATCCCATAAAGTACGCTAGTACTTAGCCCAAAACTCTTTTCAAATGTTTTCAGGTTGAGGAGCTAGCATGGCCGAGTGAGACGACTACGACATTTGGACATTGACTATTCGAGAAATCTAAAATACTTGATAGTCTAGTGTCCAATATCTTCCTGAAGCTATAAACCTGGGCGCTGACTGTGTCAAATCTTTGTTTTCCGCTTTCGAGTTGATTAATCAAAAACGCATAGGCCCCTATATCTGGGATGACATTTGCACCACTCTGATTTCGTGTCAAGATTTTGACTATTTCACTATTTATTCGAATTTAATTCACTTTTTAAATTATTTATTCGCTAGGATTGCGTCATAAATTTACTGTTCTGACAAATATTTGTATATTACCTCAATATATATAATATTATATATGTGACTATCTTCATTCGTTTCCTTTGTCATTTTCTTATTTCACTCATAACCCCGTGATATCCCTCTGTCCCGACCTGACTGGTCGGTGGGATATTACAATCTATCATCTTAAGAATCTCAAAATCTAGGTCTTATTATTCTAAACAAGACCTAAGAATCTTGTCTTAGGTTCCATCTTGAATCGATCTCGAATAAATCTCAAATTCTATTTTTGTCGACGCGAAGCTTAATATAAAAGCTTCTAGCTTAAACAACTCTTTCTTAAGGATGCAATGCCGTTCTAATCAGCTCTTAATTAGGAGCTAATCTCTGCTACAAGAATGCGGAGTATTACATTCCCACCCCCTTAAAAAAAAATTCGTCCCGAAATTTAGAATTCAGGGTACGAAAACTTCTTTCTCATCTGATCTTCTAGCTTCCATGTCGCTTCTTATAAACCATGATATTTTCTTCGGACCTTAACTGAAGGAATTGATTTATTCCTTAGTTGTCGTTCTTTTCGATCTAAGATGCATTTCTGGTTCAGAAATAACGTTCTCTTGATGTATGATGTGTTTTGGATGAAATACATATCTTCATAATTGCGACACACGGAACAGATCGTGAATACTGCCAAACTTGAGGGCAATGTTAATCTATAAACGATTGGCCCAATCTTTTCTTGAATCCTATATGGCCGAAAATTCTTGGTTTGAGCTTTTCTTTTGATTCCAAAGCGATGTATTTCTTTGGAAGGATATACTTTCACGAATACTTTATCTCTAATCTCGAAGCTTAGCTTCGTTCGTCTTGTATCCATATTAAACTTCTGACGATCTTGAGCTTCTTTGATTCTTTTCTTGATTTGTCGTACGAATACGATCATTTCTTCAATTGCTTCTAGTCTAAGCACTTTTCTTTCTTCAACCGCGTCTCACATGGGCGGCGATCTACACTTTCTACCATAAGGCTTCATAAGGCACCATATTGATCGTTTCTTGGTAGCCGTTTGTCTGTGAACTCGATCGTCTACTCATCTCTTGTTGAAAACTCGTCCAAAAACGAGATGTAAACTTGGAGTCTCTATTTGAGGTAATTGAGGTGAGCACTTCATGTAAACGTACTATCTTTCAACGTATTTTCGAGCTAACTTGCCAACTTCATACAGGATAGAGATCTCAGGAGAAAGAACTTCTAACATTTTTCCTACTAAATCTCTACATACCCTCTTAATTGAAAAGATATACATATGAAACGTTTTCGATCAAAATATTTCAAAAACTTGAGAACTCACTTTATCGAGCGAACCCATTCTTCAACATCATCTGGGTATCAACTTTATTGAAAGATGGAGGATTCTGATGCAAAAGAGCACAATTGGCTTAAAAGAGATAAGGTACAGATAAAGCTTTAAAAGGAAATTACACTATCTTGTTCCTTCTCTTTAAGATAAGGATTTCTTTTTCTGGGTAGCTTACTGCATTGCAAACAAATGCCAAAATGCAGCATGTTTCGTTTACCAAAAACGAAAAAAAATGTTCTCATTCAACAAACAGACTCATGTCTCAAGGATCTTTACAATTATTTATCACAAGGTTATGAGGTGAAATAAAACAGTTAGGTAGCGAATGATCATATATATATCAAGAGAAAAATTGACTCTTTGAGGACTTTTATAAAAGCATGGAAACATTGCAATCTGGAGGTTTTCAGGCATATAGATAATTTGGCATCTCGAGAAAAACTTATTTGTTATGGCTTTTCAAGCATGCTATCGCATCATGAAAATATCTATTGACATCACCTATATATATGTTCACGATAGGCTATCATCGTTGTCATTCTTTTCTTACGTCTTTGCATTTCTGTCCTTGCTGCCATCAATGACTTCATAAGAGTCTGTCATCTCTGCAATCTTTCTCGATCTTAGGAGATAGCATAGCGATAGCACAATTGGGAATTGAATACAAAAGAATGACTCCAGGGTAAAGGATGCCAGAATCAGTCACAAAATATTTGACTGATATCTAGGGATTGTAGCTATGTTGTGCCAACAAATGGCAAAACTCGGGTTTAGACATAAAAGATCTTGAGACATTTGCAGTCTTGATAAAATAGCTTGAGTCTCTTCTCAAATCTCAGATGAGAAGTTTCAAAAATATGAGAAATTGAACAGACTGAATCGGTATAAGAATCTCAAGAGATATGAAAGATTGACCATATCAATCTAGATCAATAGAAAACATCTCATTGTTAAGATAAAATGATCAAACTGTATAGGATATACATCATACTCAGGCATAGCTAGCTGAGTATCTGGATACTAGCATCATACTCAGGGATGATAAGATCATCATTAATGAGTTCAACATTTTCTTTGTCTTTAGGTAATGGCGAAGAGTTACCACCAATTGGAGTTGATGAATAGGCGAGATAAAGTCGGCCATAGGGAAAAGAGCAAAAGGAATTGATGTACATAATAATGAGAATTGATGACGATGATAGGAATTTGGAAAAATTAAGAAAAACGAGAGTTACGTCTCAATGGATACGGTCGAAATCCTAATTCTCATCAGATCATGATGCTTAACGACCGAATTAAAAATCATGAGGTCAGTCGCTAGTTACAAGGCAAAAACGTTTTGAAAGATTCTCGCGGCCAGGCTAGCAATTGTAAATTTCTAAGCAGAGACTTCTAGAATAAACTCGCAAGCTGGTTAACGATCGCGAGGTTGATCGCCAATCTCTTATTCCTTCTTATCTTTGATTACTTCTTTGCTTGTGCTCGATCATCACCGTGCTCATATATCTTCCTCCAAAAACGATGGAATTGAGCGAGAAATTCCGTTCTAGGTAAGTTGTTCACCTGATCTTTACTAATAAAGACAAACGAGATAATGATAAACGACATAACGACAAATGAGTCATTCTCTTCCAAGTCCAAACTTTTCGAATGACCTTGCCATTCTAGATAAAAGAATGCTCAAACGCTTCATGTTGCTCTGTCGTCTCTTCCCATGATTTCTTTTCAATTTCAGCTCATAAAGCATTATCTCATTTCAAGCATACTTTTTCATATAGCAATTTATTCAATGAAGCATATACTCAATCATCATCTGTAATAATCATAATCATCATAATCATAGGCATAAGCTCATACCTGGAGAGCTCGAGATGATGAAATCTAATGCTGAGCTTCTCTTTGAAGAACAACTGACTCTTTATCTTATTTCTCAAATCAGAATCAAACAAGCGATTAGTAAACTCGATTCTCAAGATGAGTCAAACAAATGGCTCCATAAAATTAAATTCTCAAGCAGTCACTCGAAGGAATTCATATGCTCAAATTGCACAAACTGCACAAGACTTACAAAGATTCATGAATTTAGAATTCAAAACAGTGCACAAGCTGCACAAGGATTCACAAGGATTTACAAGTTTAGAATTCAAAACTATGCACAAACTGCACAAGTTGACATAGACTCACAGGTTCGAATTCAAGCGCGCTCGATATTATTACATCGCGACCCGACCACTTAATCAAGTAATTAGGCTGTGACTTATGTTGTGACGTGGGTTAAGAAGGAAATCCTGATACCAATGATACATGTCAAATAATATTTGACTTCAACTTTCATCATGAAGAACTTAACTATTTATGGTTCAAAGAAATAGAATGGAATTTGACAAAAATTGATTCTAGGTTCTCGAACCATAATAATGGATCAAATAAAGAAGAATAACGTCTGAGGGTAATTGATCACAAAAGAATGACCAATATCAAGGATGTACATCTTTAAGTAAACTTTGACAACATTGAGAACTTATCAACGTCAAAGCATGGTTTAACAATGTTTCAAAGACTTGATATAAATCTTATTGGCTCTAACAAAAACATTTCTGAACTCTCAAGTAAATCCTTGTTCACAAAGGCATTTCAATGAATCCATGTTCACATAATCAAGTCGACATTATAACAAAAATGCCGAGATTATACCAACAAAATCAAGGATATCATCAAGACTATAATCAACTTAATGTAGCAACATTCCAAAGTAAATGATGGCCAAAGTTCGACAACGAGAAGGGTGGCTGAGAATTATGTGTGATGACATAAAACTCAGGGCAACAAAACATGATAACTTCAAATAAATCATATCAACAATTTAACATTTTCATCATGAGTCAAACGTTTAGAAGCTCCTCGACAAAGATTCGATTCCAAAGATCCTCTCAAGTTCAACTCGCACGTTTAGAAATACATGCGGGCGTGAGTACAAAATGCACTCGGTGGGTACGCGAAAACATAAAACATTACTCTTAGAGCTTTATCAATGACTTGCCATAACATTAGCAATACACAAGGATTTTAGTAAAATAACCTGTGCATGCTTTTCATAATAAACACTTACATGCTTTCATTTCATAATATCATCATAAAATATGCATATGCATGTTCTCATGTAGCCGATAACTTCTCTTCCCATATCCACGGATTCTTTCTATGTGTTGAGAAGTAGGCCTCTTCTCAAACACGCTATGACCGAAGGTCGCTATCCGACGTCGGTAAATCTCAAACACAATAATATACCCGTGTTGATGGACCCGAAGGGTACCATGCCACGGCCTCATTCTTTCTTTCATCATTTCTTTCTTTTCTTTCTTTCATTTCCGTGGATAGGTAATGCATCATGCTCATGCTCATGCTCATGCTCAAAACAGGCAAGTCATTTAACTTTGAAATTTTGCACATAAATGCATTTCATATCATTTTGAAAATATGCAATAGCATAAGCATATCATCTCATTTGAAAGTATGTAAAAGCATAAGCATATCATATTATTTTTGAAAATAGTTACCCACCTGGAGACGTCACTCAAGACTGTACCTTTGTCTTTCATATCTTTCTTCTTCTCACTTGACCCGTCATTCGACATGAAGCGGCATAAAAGCCTATCTAGAATCAATCAAGAAAATAACTTATCTTAGTCGTCGATACGACTATATTTCTCAATATCAAGACACTATGGTCAATAACACTTGGGTCATTGCATCCTCTAACATCTTATACAAATAAAATCTAACGAAATTTCGGCAGAATAACGTTTATAAAACGCATCGCCATTTCAATACCAAATCAACCAAACTTAACCAAATCATCACCATATGTTTAAATGAGCATAGAAAACCTGACAACAAGCTTAAACTATCTTATCTTGGCCAAAATCCCAACGTCCCCTTAAGACATAGCCTATGTCCGACGTCAAAAATCACGCGAGACATCATCTAACACCAACTAACCTCTATACATGCTCAACTATCATCAAATATCACTAATCAACCATCAAAACTCAAAGATCAAAGCTTTAGCATTGAAAGCCAATTTTGGACGTCAAACTAAAATTTTTCAACTTTCAAATACGTCGGCCGAAAAATCCGAATAAATCATTTTAAGCTTTATTTATATCATAGAATCCAAATATGAAGTCAAAATGATCAAATAAAATCAAAAATCCAACATCACCAAGACTAGGGTTTTCGGCCATTTAGGGCTTTCAACATAGGTTCGATTTCAAACGTTTTTCTCGTTCAAAACACGTTTATATCAACTCCTCAACACATATATGAAAGAATATTAAACATATTAGCATCATAAATTCAAGATCAAAGCCTCCCCTTTTTCGAAAATTTCACAAAATTTCAAAGATGAATCTATGCTCCAAAATTTCAACGTTAAACCACTTATCGACAATAAATCAAACATAGAATCAAGAAATAATCAAACAACAACATATCCTTCATAATTTTTCCAATATGACCGAAAATTAAGCATGCTCATGTTTTCAAAATTTCAAACCATAGGTGTGTTCTAAAGATTGAGATATACCTTAATTGAAGACGGATTGAAAATCCAACGGCTGGATCTTCTAAAATTGGAGCATGAAATTTGAAATTTTTTAGTGTGTGTGGTGTGTGTGAAGCATGAAAAATTGAAGGAAAAAGGAGATGAATAGTGATCTCCAAGCATTTATATGTATTTAATAACAAAATTCTATTTATTTTTCATTTTCTTTATTGATTATTCATCACTTTCTAGAATTTTCTCAAACTTTCTCCATTTTTATTTTTCTTTAAACATGATGAATAATCATATTATAGTAAATTACAAAAATATACACTTCTTTGTAAATAATACCAACATTATAAATGCATGCTATTAATCCATATCGTTCCGATTTCAAAACTCAATTTCTAATAAAATGCTCTCTACTTGAAATTCTCTTTTAAAACTCAAATAACATATTATAAACATCAAAATTTGATTATAAAAATATTTTTGGCTTCAAAACCCTTTTAAACATTCAGCCGACGATTAGAGTTTAATCGGCAAACGTATAAAACAAAGAACAAAACTTTGAAATCAAAATTTCGTTGAGCATGTATCTATCATCTTAAGACTCTCAAAATCTAGGTCTTCTTATTCTAAACAAGACCTAAGAATCTTGTCTTAGGTTCCATCTTGAATCGATCTCGAATAAATCTCAAATTCTATTTTTGTCGACGCGAAGCTTAATATAAAAGCTTCTAGCTTAAACAACTCTTTCTTAAGGATGTAATGCCCTTCTAATCAGCTCTTAATTAGGAGTTAATCTCTGCTACAGGAATGCGGGGTATTACAATATTAGACATATATATCATAAATAATTTAAAATCATAATTAATTTTCAATGTCAAACAGTTTGACATGCATAAAGAGTGGATTGATCTATACGGAAAAATCACACATTTATTTGAAATAAACACCCATTAGAGGACCAAGTTATGCTATCAAATGACACCATTGATTGTTCATAGAGCTCATTAATGGATTGGGTTGGGATAATCCACGGCCATGGTGTGAGCTAGACTCATAGACCACGGTTAGATGTCAAATAAGTAATTTATTCATACATTAAGTAGCAAAAAGTTAATTTTTTATTGTTTATTTTTTCTATATATTTTTGTTTTATAGATCATCATACCATGCGTTCTTGATCGACATTTCATTCTATTTCCCATGGATATGAGAATTGGTCATTGCGTTCGATTCGCAATATTGGGCATTAGGGAAGGAAGTATGAGATATGAGGGTATGCGAACTTTTGTATTTGCATAAGTTATTGTGGTATTTCCTTTATTTTACGAGATGATTCGATGATAAGTACCACGGTATTGAACGATGGGATAATAATATAATTATTAGAGCATCAGGATCTTCAGAGCTATTTGGCTAGAATGACGATGTCAATTCGGATCCATTTGTATGCATGATTACATAACATCTTATTTCTAGTTCACCGAGCATCAATAGTATAGAAAGAAAATAGGTGGTAGTATCTGATGGGAAATAAGTTACCATGTTCTCGGTGATCTATCTTGGATTTTTAATTCATCATACATTGATTACATTCCTAAAATGTTACTGTATAATTAATAGCAACACATAGGGTTTTCTCGTGTTTACTTACGAATTTCTGGCAAATTTGATCAACTGTTGACACCATCTTTGATATTCTGGATCGTATCCCAGATATCTGATCTCCAATACTGAGTGAGAGTAATCTATTAAGAACATACAAATTTTTCGCCCCTAGGAGAGTGTGTGTGTGTGTGTGATTTTCGAAAATCACATATGAGGATGGATGAACTGATTTTCTCCTACCATATATCTATAATGCTCTCTCTAGAATCCTAATGTGATAAAACTCTGGCACATCTAATAAATACAATAATTATCTTATTCCCTGAACATAATTCTATTTTAGAATAATTAGTTTTTGATATCTTATAATATCAGATAATATTTATTTAAACTAGGAGATGTATTAAATAAATAATACAAAAATCAGAACAGAGTCCCAGAGGGACTCCTGAGGGTGGCCGAAAATCTACTAGGCATTAGGCCTTGATGGGCTAGTTTGGGAATCAAATACAAGGAATAAAGATGGACCTAAAATGAATTAATTATCTTATATTCAGCCCAAAACATAAATTAAGTTATAAATATTTATTCATTCCATTAGAGAATAAATGTTGACTTACCCCTTTATTATCGAAGTTTATTCGGGCTTATACTTATACTTACGTATCATCCTCTTATTTAAGATATAGCATGTCCATTAACTATTTATAGTACTCTGACTGCTTAAAATAATTAATCTTTTTAATTCTTTAAGTAGTACCACTCAACCATATTATTGTACTTGAGTTAACTCAACCTGCATGGTTTAGTACAATAAATATTTTGAGCTCCTTAAGGGGACATCATCATCCTAAACGAATACAATAACTCGATATAGGTAACCAACATGATATACAAGTACTACTACCACCCAAGATACGGAGAATATTGAGTTATCTCATGTAACTCTCACCCATGACAAGTCAAAGTGATGGTCAGTAACTTATACTCACCTAAAGCCTTATCGAAGTTTAGATCAGCATAAAGTCATCGAGATCTAGGTTCTTCAAGATGGTCAGATAGAAGAGTTCATCTCACTTTGAACCATCAATATGTCAAGACATACCAACATAAACAAACAACCAAGTCAAGTTATGTCTTATCTACACTACAACATATACCAACAACTCATCCTCAAGTTATCTCAGTTGTGATCATTTTTATATCTCAACTAGCTTAACAAATTATACAGACTTATGTGATCTTCTACATACTGTATGATCTAACTTTTGTATGAGATAATGAGATATCATATGCAATCAAGTAACAATTTAGATATGACATCAGAATAGTGGTAACAAAAAACATTATATACAAGCTCAATCAATCTACTTTCAATATATAAATCCAACAATATCTATGAATTATGTGAGCCAATGAAGAAAAAGAAAGGCCATCAACTAGCAAAGATTAGCATAGTAACTCTTATGTGATGGACTCTAATTTTTAGTTATGTAATTTTCTAATTTATATGACATTTGATTTAAAAATTGTTTTATTAACGCCTTACTTATTTGTTTTATTTTTCCTTTTAAATTGATAAAATCGATCGAAAATTCATTAAAATCGGTCGAAATTAATATAAAATCAATTGAAAATTCAATAAAATGTAACCATTAATTTTATCACACTAAATCACATTACATATCTAAAGTAGAACAATCATTTCATCACACTAAAACACAATTAATCGTGTGTGTGTTGGTCTAGTGGTAGAGTGGTTAATGTCCGAGGTCAAAGGTCTCGGGTTCGAGTCCACCGTGATGCAGCCTTTAAAATTTCTGTATTAATTGACAAAAAAAACACAATTAATCACTTTGTTGTTGGTCGACACATTTTGAACACTTTCTTTTTGTGTGACCCAGCTCCCTACATTGACTGCATTGTTTTGGTGCTCAACATCTGATGCTCGAGGATTCATCCTCTTGGATAGTATTGATAGTATTGTACCCTAGTCTCTCTCTCTCATCCCCCAGATGGAATTCTACTCAATCTTGGACATTCAGCTTGTCGCTGCAAAAGAGGTAGCATGACAACCATGTAAGTTATTTCCTTTGGTACAACTCAATCACATAGGTTTGGAAGATGATGTACTTGGTTGAGTACATCTAAAGTTTCTCTCGTGTAGTAGGCATCCACATAATCTAAGATTGACTCGTCAGATTCACTGTCAGAATATAAAGTTAATATCGCAAAGTTAATAAGATATAAATAAAATTGAAAACATACTCAATTATAGCGATTGCATGCGAACACGGCAAACTGTCTGATCAAATTCATTACAATGGCATGTTTGATGCTGAAGATCGACCAAATAAGTTTTGTCACCATCGATGATCTTGCATCTTCGATCTGTAATTCTCCTCCGAGTTTAACGATGAGCTTTTCTACTGCCACTTCACTCAGGCTTTCTTCACTTCATTGGACTTTTGCTCGTCTCTCAATGAACAATCCCTCAATAAACAGTCTGATTGCTTCTATCATTGAGCAAATTGGTGGGCATCTTGCCACAACAACCGATTGTTGAATTTCTTAGCCGCATTTGATGTAAGAAAGTTGTAACGGATAACAGGACACTGTGATCGAGTCCGCCTATTTGGTCCAACATTAAGGAACTTCTGATAAGATGAAAGACTCATGCTTTCGATAATAGACATAGCTTGATTATATTATCGCTACTTGTATGCAGCTTTCTGGTACATCTTCATCACATTGCCACCATAATGCTTAATCTTGTCAAGCAGATGATAGTAGCAGCACCGTTCCTGACATTTTATAGGCCATAAGCAAAATAAGGAATACAGACCCCCATTTTTTAAAATTTATATAAACCATCAGTCATTATCTTTTGTGCGTACTAGGTAAAACTTATGTTTCTTTAAAATAGCTTGCAAACGATACATGAAGATTAAACCATACTTGAAAAATCGGGTGTAACTGACTTGAACCTATATAGGCGATAATGAGATTTGAACTCGTGACCTTTGGCCACATGAACTCACTTAACCATTAGATCGTCCAAAATAGTCTCTTATATTATACTTATAAAATAAATCAAATTTATAAATTTACGTAAAATTCAAGTGATCTATAAATAGAAATAGATAATAAAAAATTATCAAAAACATACACAACTTACTTGTCATCTTTATATTTTTATATCTTAATTCTTATCTACGATACGATATCATAAAAAAACAATTTATTCAAGTATTTGCAGATGCAAAACCATTAATAATCACATTAACGTCAATATTTTCTAATATATTTTTTGACCAGATGAAAACATATATCTATAAATAAAATATATAAAGATTTAATACTTTGGACTTTAAAATAAAATAAAATATTTAAGTGATATAATATTTTGGATCCAAATAAATCTATATATCTATAAGTAAAATTAATTTTTGAAATAATTTGGGTCCCCTGAGATGATGGACCAGTGGGCGACCGCCCATGGTGGCCTACTCATGGCGGCCCTGGATAGTAGCATAAGTTGTGGAAGGCTTCAGAAAATACACTCCTTACAACATTCGTTACGGAGACATGTGCATTTAAGATAATTAATAGGGAATCACTAATTCTGAATGCTCTACGAACATGTGAGAGGAACCTAAGTCCCGAACCATGGAGCCCAAGCTTGCTTTTTGCGCGTCTATAAAAATGAATGATTCTCACCTCCCCTAACAGATTCGCAATCAAACGCATCCTCTCTCACAAATCGTGGCTGATTTCTCAACGGAACATCTGAAATTTACCAAGAATCATCCTTCGCCGCCGCCACCCAAATGCAGTAGAATATCTTCTTCAACCATCCTCGAAAACGCATCCCAAAATGCTTCTAGATGTTGCTTCCTCAAAACGCATCCCCTTTTAACTTTTAATCTTGTAGAAATTGCAATTAAAACCCATGCGTATTAGAAAAAGATGGATTGAAGAAGAACCACGGCGAGAACTGAAGAAGGAGCGTCTCTGATGAAGGGGAAGAAGCGGCGCTGATGAAGTGAATGATATTAGAAATTTTATTTGTTTGCAAATTTATGCTTTTTCTTTTCATTTTAGTTTGGGCTATTAGTTTTATTTAACAAGCGAGAAGGCCCTAGGATTTTGGTTCATGGATTTCAAGTAATTGTTGGTTTAAATTTTGAGATTAAATATTTAGTTATTATTTTTGTATGTAATTATTTATAAATAACTTAATTCATAGTAAAATTGAATAGATTTAAATGATGGAATATCATATTTTGATTGAATTTGCTTGTATCGTTCAGTTTGCAATTGAACTTTGTGAGATTAATATCAACCAATTAATCAAAGTATGATAACCCGATTGATATTTTTAATTATATTAGTTGTATATTACGATAATGCATCATTTCATAACAATAGTAAATAGTACCAAAAATTAATAGTTCATATTGATTCCTGATTTTTACAGAGAATTCTTTTCCACTCCATATACATGTATATATTATATATACATATTATATTTACAAACATATAACAATTTTATAGACAAAAAATGTTTACGGTATATATATTCACCTGCAAAATATAACCGTTCAAGTTTAAAATCAACAATGACAATTTTAATTAACAATCTTTATCTATTGAACCCGACAAGATATTTTTATTACCAATAATTTCTTTCGTATATTGCAATTTAACCTGAAATCAATGAATTGGTCCGAATAGATCGAGAAACCAACGAATTGATTCGAATAGATTAGAAACCAACGGATTGGTTAGAGTTGAAAATTTTTAATTTGTATTTTTTTTAACTCGACAGGCCTGAACCAAAAATAGCCCAAATTTGACAGGGCTTGCCTGAAAACTGGGTGGTTTGACCCAACTATGTCACAACCCGACTCCGCTAATCCCGAAGGACTGCCCTGTCGGACCGCGACTGGGGTTTGGATTAAAGAAATGGGAATTTAGTATTTGGTTTCTAACCATATCATTGATAAGGGAAACATGAATAAATGCGGAAGCATAAGTGATACGAAGGTCAATTCATAAAGTCTGACCATACAGTAGTTGATTATGAAATCACTACTAGGATATTCACGAGTTCGAAATATAACTAGAATTCAAAAGAGTTTGCAGCGGAATAACTATGTGAGATATGCATATGAAGATACATTCTCAGGTGAACCAAAATGTTCCATTTTCATTGACAACATTCCTATTACTCAACACCGCCCATCGCATCATCATTTCAATCGCACATTTAAAACAAATATGCAGGGTGAGTACAAAATGCACTCGATGGACTCATGCCAAAATATTTCATCATCATTTAATTACATCGCTCTTCATGATAAGACCTGAGGTTTACTTGAAAAGGGCCTTGTGCTTATTAAACATTTTCATCATTTTCATAAATCGTCGCTTGGCCAAGTATTTTCTTTGTATGTATGATCCATATCCTTTCATTCCTCATATAACATCATCCTAAACGCCGTAGAAGGAGGCCTCCCTCTACGTCGCTGTGACCGGCCGTGAATTGTACTTGCAGCACACAGTCACCCTCATGTATACACGTTAATCCAGGCTATAAAGCACAGGATCCGAATTCGATTTTTATCATGAATTGGGAGCGACCCAACAACCTCATTATCATTCATTGTCGGCGAACCAACACATTGATAGGATACATACATAAAAACATAAACATTTTGGACAGGTAATTTCATAACATCATTTCATCATCATTTCTCAAAAGAGAAAGCGTCTATAAATAAATAGTTTTCATTTCAAGAAAGCATCATAAATAAAACATTTTATCCTTGAGGATAAGAAAAGAAAAGCCCACCTTAAGAATTGACCTTCTTGACATACATGATAGCGATCCTTTGTCGTTTTCATTTAAGTTCACGCTGGACCTTGTCAACGTAAGAAATATAATTTAATACGTCATTCATTTTTTTCGAGAAACATCGTTAAGATTTAACGAATTTAATATCTTTTAAATCTTAGAGTATCTGAGTTTCATGATTTTCGTTATCGATACGACTTAGTTAACAATCTATATTTCGTCTATTAGGTTCGTCTCGTCATGACGATAGGTGACACTTTGTCGTTGCATTCTTTCCTTCTATCAATGTTTCTCCACGTCGTTTCGCATAATTTATGAATCCTAAGTTCATAACTAATCTTCGTCGTTTGTTAACGCGTATCGACAATTTCCGAGTTTCAATAACTCATCCATAACCAATATTTCTTCGCCGCGTTTCTTACCCCACACGTCCCATATTTTCTATTAAAGAAAACCAATATTGATACTAAATGATTAATAAGAATTTCTCTTACTTCAATCATCTTCTAATAATCATTCTATAAATTTAAGTTACTTAGAAATAATGTTTCTTAAGTATCTACTTGACATAATCAACTCATTAATTAAATCTCTAGTTTAATTAAGTAAATCCATAATTTAAACTTAATTAAATGGATTAAATAAAAGTCCAATGATATTTGATTAATAAATCAAATTAATTTAATTAATCTTAGATATTCATTAATTATGATTTAATTCAAATCACATCTTACATAAGATCAATCTCATTATATACATAAATCACTTAAAAGAATAATTCTCAATTTATCCCCTAACATAATTAATTAATTATGTTATTAAAAAAATAGACTTTATTCAATCTCATGAGTTTAATTAACTCATTATAATTAATTGGTCTTTAGATTACTATTTAATTCAAGAGTCCCTCTTTAATTTAATTCCAAGGCCCAACATTAGAATAAATCTAAGTCCACCTTAAATTTAAGTAAAGTCCATGCTAATTTAATTCAAGAGTCCTTCCATTAAATATCAAAGCCCATAGCTATTTATTCTACATGCCCATCTTTCATTTAATTATAAGGCCCACATTAAAATAATTATAAGCCCACCTTAGAATTAATTAAAGCCCATATCAATTCATTCAAGAACCCATGGCCATTCTATTATTCTCGGCCCATTTACTAATTCCAGAGGCCATATTAAATTTTATTTCACGCCCAGACTCTTTATATTTAGCCCATGGCCCATCTTCCATTTTCTTTATCATCGGCCCATAATCTAAGCCCAAACAAAATTAATTAACTAATTATTGTCGGCCCATTAACATAAAAATTTGTAGCCAATTAAACTTAAAAGCGAACCCAATCCAAATAAATTCTCTACCAATGGAAAAGTAATCCAATTGGCCCATATCAAATTATTTCGGCCCAAAGAGAAGGCCCATCAAAATAATTAAAAAAACAAAACCTAGCCTCCATCTTCCCCCCCCCCTTCACTCTTGTCTCTCTCGCCTCTCACACTCATCACACACAGACGGCGCACACACACACACACGAGATCCCCGTCGCCGCCTCCACCTCCAGGTCCGGCCACGTCGCCGATCGGCGACCTGCGCCGCCGTCGTGACCTCGGCCTTCTTCTCTTCTCTCTTCTCACACATAACGTCAACCTCAAGCCCTCTTTTCTCTCTCTCTGCCGCCGCCGCCCTCTCGTCTCCGGCGAGACCTCGCGGCCGACGGCACCATGGTTACCTCGCTAACCCTTCTTCCAACCTTCTCCCTCACGTCTCACTCTCTCTTTTTCTCTAAAATTACACACACATCTGAAAATCGAACAAAAGAAAAATGGAACCCTTCCCCTTCGATCTACCCATGCCTCGCCGCAACCGAGCTCGGCCGCCGTTGTTGTCGACGCCACGATCTCCAGCACGCCGGAGAAAGAGCATCGCCGCCAGCAGCACGAGGACGTGCCTCTGCCCTGTTCTAGATGCCGTCGCTCCAGACGCTTCCGCATCGCGTAGCCTTGCTCCGTCACCGTGCAGCGCCGTCGTTGGGCTCCGGCTGCTGTCACCGTTTGTTAATGGCCGAGCCGTAAGTGGCTCGGTCCAAACACTAAAATTCTAGGTTCAATATGCATTTAGGATTTTATTCGTTCTTCTAAGTTCTGTGGATTCTTAAATCATATGTACAAAAGATTTGGTAGTACTAATCTGTTATTCTTTAAGTTAGTGAAGTTTGATGTTAAATCTTGTAAGGAGATGAAAATATAAAGAAAGTAAATTCTTACATTGTTGGTGGTCTTCTTCTTGTTGACAAGTTTGAAGTGAAAATGTGGTTTGAGAGAAAAATGGAGGTGGTATAATAGTTCTCATAGGATACTTTGAGTGTAATGATGAACTTTGAATATAATGATGGGTATGTAGGGAAAAGTGGAGGGTTGTGGGAAAATGTGAAATGATGTACTTTGATTGGATAATTTATCAAGTATTGAAATATCTGATTCGACGTATAACTGTATTCGATCTCCGTCATTCGTTTAAATTTTCTCGTTCGAAATAGAAATGAACGTCGTTTATTATAAATTTTAATAATCGTTCTAATATCAAATCTCGATTTAGCTAAATGAATTAATAAATCAAAGTTTTAAATTTCTTGGGTATTATAATCTACTCCTTAAGAAAATTTCGTCCTCGAAATTTTTACTTCTTCGTAGCGTTTCGTATTATCCTTTCCTTCATCATGTCCTCGAGTTTTGATATCGCTTCTTCGAGCTCATGATATCTTCATAGAACCTTAACTTTCGATATCGGTTAATCCTTAGTCTTAATCATTCCAGTCCAAGATCAATAAGTTCTTGATTTCGTAGGATCGTATGAGTCTAGATTATAAAATAACCCTAGATGCAGGATATATCGATTTTTGTGGGTGGTGAATCTTGGGTTTAACACTAATTCGTTCAAACACATATTACCATCGAATTTTTTTTTTCTACTGGTGAAGAAAATCCATTTTACCTCGCAAACTCCCTCTACTTGAAGTTCTAAGAAATCCATGTAGGCATTTCTAACAAAGTAGCGTGAGGTTCCTTTCTCGATAATATTATCACCAAATTCGAACCACTATCTATACGGTAAGTGTACTCTCATGAGATTTCTATCTCATAGCCATGCCAGTCAGTTAGTAATCGCAAGTAGTTCGATGATCGCCATCTAGATCCTCACCCTACGAACATGGGTATCCGTTATTATCATCCATTCTTAATTCAATATGAATAATTTAGTTTCCTTTCCTCTTTATCGCTCTTAGGAATATCTCTCATATATTCTTACTTTAAAATCTTTTCAAGAGAAATCCTCATGTTGGCATATATATAGCGTCTTCATTATTAATATCCTATTTGGATATACGTCATTTTCCTTAATCTTCATTGTTTAGCTAAGTATTCTTGCTTAAGTTAAAAACTCTTGTCCACTGGGGACGTATCATATTTTTACTCTATCATCATGTACCTTCATTCTCTTCTTGACATTCTATGTTTGCTTCATTTCAATGTCAGATGTACCCAAAATTCCACCTTATTTGTCATCATATAAGTATGAGAAACATATTTCCAATTAGCTTTATCTTAAGGTCTTTCCATGTGAATCTCTTTCTTTGTTCACTGAATGTATTTTCCTCACAAACTTCTATAGAAGTTGTGTCACTTGTTAAAATCCAAAACACACAAGACATGCGTTTTGTGCTCACGTAACTTACCATACTTAAATCTCAATTAATAAATCTTCTTCTTTGCTTCAAAGAAATTACCTTACGTAACGTAGTCATACTGTTTTCTTAAACTTATATCATATCACGGGTTATCTCATAACTGGATAACTCGTAATTTCTTTAGCTATTCTCAATTCTTGTCCCTTTTTCTTGATTATGATATCTGAAAGTCATATTGTTTTCATTATACTTCGGTTTCACTTTTAGGATTAAGACTATCATTATTGTCATATAGCCTAATAAGGTAGTACGCTTGTGTACCATAACTTAAGTTCTAAACAAAAGTGTCTCGTTACCATATCTTGACTTTGGGGATACATTTTCCATACTTGATTTAAATACTAGGGCTAGCCTAGCTATTCTCACTTCTCAATAATTATGATCCATTATGCTCACTATCATTGGTTTAACTAAGGTCTCAAATACTCGAAATCAATTCCACTCATACATAATCCTAAGGATTGAGGTATAAAGTGAGAGACTTGTTAACTGGGATGATATCATTCCTTAAATATCCATTAAAAAGAGTCTCGTGCATCTCCATATTTTAGACATGTCCAACCTACTAACGAAGTCTTTAGGATAATCAATTATCTTAAAGATAAATTGTAATATCTCTTGTTATAACATCATAAGAGAATGTTATTTTTCAAGAATATTCTATACTTTCCTTTACTTCTACTCTTGCACTAAATGCTAAAGATTATCCCGTTCATAACTTTATTATCATAACACTCACATGGGTATAACTTTACTATCATTAACATCTGGAAAGCTCATCAAGGGTCATTACATCTATGTGCATCGTAGGGGAAAACATATCTCGCCTCATCGAGGACTTCTCTACATCCTAACTTGATGTATATCACTTTACTGACCTGAAAACTTTGGTGACATGATAAGTCAACCTATATCATACTTATTAATTTCAAGGATTGAAGAAAAGTCATCATGACAACTTACAAGTGGTAAGGATTCAAAATTCAAGAAGACCACTTTCAAAATTTGAATCAATATGTTCTTTGAACTGAATAATTGGAATATAGGGTCCGAAGACCAGAATGACGACTACTGAGATCTCTTTGGTCATATGGGCTGGCCAGACCCGTCACAAATACTTCTCAGTCACATGAGGGTTTGGTTTCGAAAGGACATTTTATAATTTTTCTGGTTGTCAACTTCTTTCAGAAAAACTGAGAAACTCAAATGATATCTCAATCGAAACTAGATCATAGAGTTAAACTCAATGACAGAACTTGGTTAATGAATAAAATTCGAAACTCATATAACGCGTAATAGGTCACCATAAATTGTAAGGATTATCAACATACCATACATTTCTAACTCTACTCATACTACTGAGAAACTAAATTCTCCAATTATCATTTAAACTTTCTACCACACCGTGGTCTCTTATTCTGTGTAAACCACAATACTAAACTCAACTGATTCTTTCATCATATCTCTATTTCGGTTTTAACGAAAAATTATAGTCAATTTGGAGTTCCGTCGTATTTGAACATCCAAAGAAAAAGACTATACTCGTATCACTGTCGTATAGTGACATTCATCATCATTCAATTCTCGTCTTTAAACTCGTACTGTCCTCATTCTCATCCTTGTTTTTTGTTCTCATTTCCATCATCGTTTTTGTTCTCATGATGGAATAAAATAATCGTGATTCATCTTTCTATGTTCTTTCGCATAAGGGATCATGCGTCTTAGACAGTCTACGTTCTTTTGGGATAACATATTCACTGTCATAAACAACTTGAAGTTGTAAAAGTTTTAAACATTAATAACATGACTCATGCATAACCATAAATCTCATTGAATTCCACGAATTCATAACTCATATATAACCATAAACCTCATTGAATTCCATGAATTCATAACTCATGTATAATCATAAACCTCATTGAATTCCATGAATTCATAACTCATGCATAACCATAAACCTCATTGAATTCCATAAATTCATAACTCATGTATAACCATAAACCTCATTGAATTCCATGAATTTAAACATTTCACCTTTGACATATCACTATCAACTCTTTCTCATAAATCTTCTCTTTTCATGAAAACCATCAATTCAAACATTTTCCACTTTAAACTTTCATTTTCAAAACTAAAAAATCATTTACCTCATTCTGATCGAGCTTGATGTGATGGAGTGTTGAGCGATGTCGACTGATTTTCAAAGTCTAGTGATTCTAACTAGACTTGACTTGAAAGAACATTTCAGGTTCAGGGCAAACGAACTGCTCTGATACCACTCTGTCACAGCCCGACTCCGCTAATCCCGAAGGACTGCCCTGTCGGACCGCGACTGGGGTTTGGATTAAAGAAATGGGAATTTAGTATTTGGTTTCTAACCATATCATTGATAAGGGAAACATGAATAATTGCGGAAGCATAAGTGATACAAAGGTCAATTCAGAAAGTCTGATCATACAGTAGTTGATTATGAAATTACTACTAGGATATTCACGAGTTCGACATATAACTAGAATTCAAAAGAGTTTGCAGCGGAATAACCATGTGAGATATCCATATGAAGATGCATTCTCAAGGTAAACCAAAAATGTTCCATTTTCATTGACAACATTCCTATTGCTCAACACTGCTCCATCGCATCACCAGCTCAATTTGCACATTTAAAAACAAATATGCAGGGCTGAGTACAAAAATGCACTCAGTGGACTCATGCCAAAAACATTTCATCATCATTTAATTACACTGCCCCTTCATGATAAGACACAAGGGTTTACTTGAAAAGGGCCTTGTGTGATCATCGCTTGGCCAAGCATTTTCTTTGTATGTATGATCCATATCCTTTCATTCCTCATATAACATCATCCTGAACGTCATAGAAGGAGGCCTCCCTCTACGTCGCTGTGACCGGCCGTGAATTGTACTTACAGCACACAGTCACCCTCATGTGTACACGTTAATCCAGGCTATAAAGCACATGATCCGAATTCGATTTTTATCATGAATTGGGAGCGACCCAACAACCTCATTATCATTCATTGTCGGCGAACCAACACATTGATAGGATACATACATAAAAACATAAACATTTTGGGCAGGTAATTTCATAACATCATTTCATCATCATTTCTCAAAAGAGAAAGCGTCATAAATAAATACTTTTCATTTTGAAGAAAGCATCATAAATAAAGCATTTTATCCTTGAGGATAAGAAAAGAAAAGCCCACCTTAAGAATTGACCTTCTTGACATACATGATAGCGATCCTTTGTCGTTTTCATTTACGTCCACGCTGGACCTTGTCAACGTAAGAAATATAATTTAATACGTCATTCATTTCTTTCGAGAAACATCGTTAAGATTTAACGAATTTAATATCTTTTAAATCTTTAAGTATCTGAGTTTCATGATTTTCGTTATCGATACGACTTAGTTAACAATCTATACTTCGTCTATTAGGTCCGTCTCGTCATGACGATAGGCGACACTTCGTCGTTGCATTCTTTCCTTCTATCAATGTTTCTCCACGTCGTTTCGTATAATTTATGAATCCTAAGTTCATAACTAATCTTCGTCGTTTGTTAACAGCGTATCGACAATTTCCGAGTTTCAATAACTCATCCATAACCAATATTTCTTCGCCGCGTTTCTTACCCCACACGTCCCATATTTTCTATTAAAGAAAACCAATATTGATACTAAACGATTAATAAGAATTTCTCTTACTTCAATCATCTTCTAATAATCATTCTATAAATTTAAGTTACTTAGAAATAATGTTTCTTAAGTATCTACTTGACATAATCAACTCATTAATTAAATCTCTAGTTTAATTAAGTAAATCCATAATTTAAACTTAATTAAATGGATTAAATAAAAGTCCAATGATATTTGATTAATAAATCAAATTAATTTAATTAATCTTAGATATTCAGTAATTATGATTTAATTCAAATCACATCTTACATAAGATCAATCTCATTATATACATAAATCACTTAAAAGAATAATTCTCAATTTATCCCCTAACATAATTAATTAATTATGTTATTAAAAAAATAGACTTTATTCAATCTCATGAGTTTAATTAACTCATTATAATTAATTGGTCTTTAGATTACTATTTAATTCAAGAGTCCCTCTTTAATTTAATTCCAATGCCCAACATTAGAATAAATCTAAGTCCACCTTAAATTTAAGTAAAGTCCATGCTAATTTAATTCAAGAGTCCTTCCATTAAATATCAAAGCCCATAGCTATTTATTCTAAATGCCCATCTTTCATTTAATTCAAAGGCCCACATTAAAATAATTATAACCCCACCTTAGAATTAATTAAAGCCCATATCAATTCATTCAAGAACCCATGGCCATTCTATTATTCTCGGCCCATTTACTAATTCGAGGCCATATTAAATTTTATTTCGTGTCCGGACTCTTTATATTTAGCCCATGGCCCATCTTCCATTTTCTTTATCATCGGCCCATAATCTAAGCCCAAACACAATTAATTAACTAATTATTGTCGGCCCATTAACATAAAAATTTGTAGCCCAGAATTAAACTTAAAACTGAACCCAATCCAAATAAATTCTCTACCAATGTAAATGTAATCCAACTGCCCATATCAAATTATTTCGCCCAAAAGAGAAGGCCCATCAAAATAATTAAAAAAAAAACAAAACATAGCCTCCATCCCCCCCTTAACTCTCGTCTCTCTCGCCTCTCACACTCAACACACACAGGCGGCGCACACACACACACACGAGATCCCCGCCGCCGCCTCCACCTCCACGTCCGGCCATGCGCTGCCGCCGTGACCTCGGCCTTCTTCTCTTCTCTCTTCTCACGCATAACTTCAACCTCAAGCCCTCTTTTCTCTCTCTCTGCCGCCGCCGCCCTCTCGTCTCCGGCGAGACCTCGCGGCCGATGGCACCATGGTTACCTCGCTAACCCTTCATCCAACCTTCTCCCTCACGTCTCACTCTCTCGTTTTTCTCCAAAATTACACACAGATCTAAAAATCTAACAAAAGAAAAATGGAACCCTTCCCTTTCGATCTACCCATGCCTCGCCGCGACCAAGCTCGGCCGCCGTTGTTGTCGACGCCACGATCTCCAGCACGCCGGAGAAAGAGCATCGCCGCCAAGAAGACGAGGGCGTGCCTCGCCCATTCTAGATGCCGTCGCTCAGACGCTTCCGCATCGCTGTAGCCTTGCTCGTCACGTGCGGCGCCGTCGTTGGGCTCATACCGTCATCTTGTTTGTTAATGGCCGAGCCGTAAGTGGCTCGGTCCAAACACTAAAATTCTAGGTTCAATATGCATTTAGGATTTTATTCGTTCTTCTAAGTTCTATGGATTCTTAAATCATATGTACAAAAGATTTGGTAGTACTAATCTGTTATTCTTTGAGTTAGTGAAGTTTGATGTTAAATCTTGTAAGGAGATGAAAATAGAAAGAAAGTAAATTCTTACATTGTTGGTGGTCTTCTTCTTGTTGACAAGTTTGAAGTGAAAATGTGGTTTGAGAGAAAAATGGAGGTGGTATAATAGTTCTCATATGATACTTTGAGTGTAATGATGAACTTTGAATATAATGATGGGTATGTAGGGAAAAGTGGAGGGTTGTGGGAAAATATGAAATGATGTACTTTGATTGGATAATTTATCAAGTATTGAAATATCTGATTCGACGTATAACTTATTCGATCTCCGTCATTCTTTTAAATTTTCTCGTTCGAAATAGAAATGAACGTCGACGATTATAAATTTTAATAATCGTTCTAATATCAAATTCGATTTAGCTAAATGAATTAATAAATCAAAGTTTTAAATTTCTCGGGTATTACAGATTAACCAAAATTCATTTTGTTACATAGTTGTCAAACTTCATTATTTTATTTTTTAATTTGATACTTCGTCCACCAAAAGCTAATATTATTTTTGGTAGACAAGTTTTAGTAAATTGTAATAGATGTAAAGCGAGTGAAGAATAAGTCTCACATTGTAAGTGTTAAGTGGTGGTTTTTATATATAAAAAAATGGATAGATTGAGGACAAAAATGATTAGATTTATATGGGGTCATGTCCGAGAGATGAAAATGCAAACTTTTGATGGACGAGTCGAAAAAATTTACACTAAATAAAGCATATAAAATCAAAACAATTTAAACTAAAGAGTAAATCGTAAATTTTAATATAAAGAATAAGAAAAGCCGAATCTTGATTTCTATATACCCACTACAAATTCATAATAACCTTAAATCAAAATTCAACCTTACAACAAAAAAATATATCAAGTAAAATAAAATGATTATATGATTTTGTAATTATTAATTAATACTAATAAATAAATAAGTCCAGGGGGGAGCATTGTGGCTCTATTGCGTGTGAGGTATGATGATTGATGCACAAGACTTTTAGTGTACATGGTAAGTGATTCCAATTTGTTTTATATTATGTACGTTTCTTCTCCAGAATAAAAATAATTTTTGTATTTTTTTTGAGTTAGAGAAAGTGGATGGTAGGATTGAGGGTACTTTTTGAGAAAAGAATTTTATACTTTGAATGTCCCTAAAGGAACAAAAATGAATATATTTTTTTAATAATCTTAGAAGAGTATGTCTAACTCAAATGGATGATAGGATTGAGGGTACTCTTGTGAGAAAAGAATTTTATACTTTGAATGTCCCTAAAGGAACAAAAATAAATATATTTTTTAATAATCTTAGAAGAGTATGTCTCCTATCATACTCTCGTGACAATTCACAAATGCATTCCTCAGTAGATTATAGGTTATATTTTACTAATATAATATTCAAGAAATTATATTTGTAACTGGTGAAATGAAATGATCTTTTCAATTACTACCTTTTCGTTTTACTAGAAAAGTATTTTTTAATATCCCGTATTTTATTAGTTTGATTTATTTTATTTCATTAATACATATAATATGTCTGATAATATCGTGATTAATATACATATAATGAACAATGCGGAAAATAAAAATAAAATAGAACAAACCATTATTATTGGGACCAAGTACCGCCTTCCATCACATTAAATTGTTTATATTTCTACTTGTGCCCAAGGGGCCATAAACATTAAACCAGGTAATAACGCGAACGAACTTATTGAATATTAATTAATTGAATATTAATTAAGAGTTTGACGGTAAATTTAGTTTGTTTAGTCCTTTGAAAAAAACATTTAGTTTATTTAGGAGGTAAAATATTGTGTCTTCTAACCGAAACAGTACTAACTATTTTTCCAATAAAATACAAAAACACAACATAGATATAAATATAATGGCTCGGAATTTAAAATTGAAATCTGTTGGGACATTATTTTCAACCTTATTGAATAGTAAAACTTACCTACCAAATACCATTACAAAAAGAGTTAAGTAATATTGCAGGAATTAAATAATAGAGAGCTGGCATGCCATAGACATTTAATTTAAGTGAAGCAAACATTTATTATTGCTATGTTTGAATTTCAAGCATGGCTTACCCTTTGGCAGCATTCGCTGACTTGATCTTATCTGGTGTGCCATAGAAAAAGTCCACGCGCAATATTTTCTCTCATTCATACCCACAGATTACTTCATAGAATCTATCACTTATATATATATAGGGAGTTATCAAATGAGAACTATATTTTTTTTACAAACTTTGTGAATTATGCATAAGATGTATAAAGATGATGCATAAAACGATATAAAGTTGTGCATAACGTAAACTTTTTAAATTTGTTTTGTTGAGTAATATTTTTAGAATGATTTCGTTATACACAACTTTATAAATTTTGTTAATCGACTTTGTACGTCAAGTACTCAAAAAAAGATAAATTCTCATTAGATCCAACCCTATATATATATCCATCTCCAAAGCAACAATACACTTCATTTCATTTTCCAAGCAAAAACAGCTGCATACGTTGTACATATCTCTTCTACACTTACAACAAACTAAGCAATTCTCTTTTCAACGCGAAGATGAAATCGAAAGCGAGCCAGCAGAACCGGTTCCTGAGGATCATCACTGTTCCGGTTCGGGCCCTGAGCAGGGCCCGGGATTTCTACGTGAGGAGCATGTCGGAGTACGGGGACAGGATGAACTACGGCAACGCGATGGCGATTCCGGTGACCGCGCAGGTGACGGCCCTGCCGAGGAGCTTCAGCGTGAGCTCGGGCCGGTCTCAAGTCGAGCAGGATCTAGTACGGGCCTCGTCGACCCGGAGCATGGGGGATAGGGCTGAGCTGGACTCGTACATCAAGCAGCAGATGAAGATGACGGTGGGGGCTGGGGCCGAGCTGGGGCCTGGCCCGCAGAGGATGCCGCCGAGGAGCAGCAGCGTGGCGATGGGGAGGATCGATGAAGACAGGCCGTGTTGCTATTTTGGTGAAGATAATAGTGGTTTTTCTAGTACTAATTATCCAAGAAGCAGAAGCCATGCTGTCTCCGCAAGAAGATTGCCAGCTTTTTGATTTTTATTTGTTTCTTTTCTTTATGCAAAAATGGTTGCATAATTATTTGTATCAAAAATTGTGTTATGGTATATAGATTGGAGAAAGGAAATGTTTTTTTTTAAAGAATGAAGTTGGTTGGAGATAAAACTTATTTACTTATCTTTTTGAAATTTTAATGAGGTTATTATAAAAAACACTATCAGCTATGGTATTATCCGTCGTCTTATTTAAAAGGTTCGTTGTTAAAATTGCGACGGACATCCTTCATCTAAAAAGCGAGCATAAGTAAAATAGTGACATCGAATTATTGCAATGATACTTGTCGCAAGTCCGTCAGTGATCCGTTGTTAACGCACATCATCTTTTTTTAGTGGGCATGGAAGGAGTGAGGTAGTTAATTTGGATTATTTTCAATATTTGTTGTTTGGTTCAGATGGCTAAGTTGAATATATCGATCGGAGGAACGGCCTCAATTTATTGCTTTGTGGAAGGATTTTTTTTTAAATATTATAAATGTTAACTATAAGTTATCTAAGCGTTCTTATAATGATATTTGCTTATTATAACGATTCTTGGATGGTTGTTGGTAATCATAATTATTCTTGGATGCCTATAATGATATTTGGGACAAGGAACATGACTATCCTTTTTTTGAAGAAAAATAATAAAAAAAATATGAAATAGTTGGACGGTATGACAATAATAGAAAATATAAGCAGTATTGAATATCTCATACTCAGAGAGGAGCATATGAAAAAATAAGGCTTTTTTGATGGCAGAGAGGCATAGTTGGTTTACAGGGATCTCGTACAGAGATGAGAGTTCTGCCAAGAGCAGGAAACCGAAAAACACAATCCTGCATCTACCTGTTTCTCCCAAAAAACCATAGTATGAAGCTCCACAGAAATTGGCCTATAATCTTCTCGAGGACGTTGGATACGAAAGGAAAGGGGTTTGCCAAGTGTTAGAACCGAAGAAGACAATGCACGATATGGCATGCATCGTCAGCTCGAAGATATTGTAGCTGGATGTCTTCAGCCAACTCAACATGAAGACACATAAAGAAGAATGATCTAGATGCATGTTAGTGTGTTGGTTTGTTATCGGATCCGTACGTAGTTTTAGCATATTCAGTTTGATTCCTCGTGTCTAGGGTTAGCGCTGTGATGTTGCAAATGTTTCTATGTATAGTCTTTTTCCTTTTATAGCCGTCATGTATTAAGAAAGCAGCAATCAATGAAGAAAGATATTTTCATTCAATACATTTGTTTTATTATTAGCTTTTCTTTCATGGTATCAGAGCTATGATATCACATCCTATCTCTAGACATCCTTTGGTTTCTTTCCTTTCTTTGCTATGACTTCTGCTTCAGAAGGATATGAAACAGGGGGATCGAGCTCGACCATTATGAGCTCTGTCATTTTTCTCCAAATCATATCCACACCCACAAAATTAAAAGATATGACTTTCCTGATATGGAGACAACAAGTTCTAGCTACTATTCGAGGCTACGGGTTGGAAGTATATCTCTCTACTTCTACACAACCACCACAAATGTGGATAGAAGAAAATGAGGGAGTCATGATACGCAGATCCATAGATACTGAGTATACTATATGGGAACGACAAGATCAAATTCTTTCAGCATGGATCCAGTCCTCTTTGACTGAAAGCGCGATGATTCTTGCGGTAGGTCTTACTTCTTCAGCTTCTATTTGGCATGCTCTTGAAACTCATTTCTCGAGCCAATCTCGTGCAAAGATAATGCAATATAAATTGGAATTGCAAACTCTCAGGAAAGAAAACTTGAGCATGACTGAATATTTATCCAAAGTCAAAACATGTTGTGACTTACTCAATTCTATTGGACATCATGTTTAAGACGAAGATCATATTATGCATGTTTTAAATGGGCTAGGAAGTGAATATGATTCTGTTATGGTTACAGTGAGCTCTAAGGTTGAATCATGGTCTGCTATAGAAGTGCACTCTTTGTTGCTAAGTTTTGAAAACATGTTAGAAACTACAAAATCTGCTCCCCTAAATTCAGATGGCTCGCAGCCTTCTCTTAAATATGTAGCTCAATCTGGACCTCAAAGAAATAGTCCACATAGCTACAGATGTAGATGGGCCTTCAATAACTATAGAGGAGGGGGCAGAAATGGACTGAATCGTGGTGGATTCTTCGGTGGTCGCGGGAGAGGCAGGAATCTAGGTAGCAAACCTACCTGCCAAGTTTGACTTATATTAGGTCATATACCGATAAATGCTGGCACAGATTCAATCAAAACTTCATGCCAAAACAGCACAATCAACAACAGCAACAATTTACTCAAGGTCTTCAAGCTGGGAGTTCTTTTCACTTCAACCCAGGCGCACATGTTGCACATTTGCCATCTAGAACACATCACTCCAACTTTAATGTTCCTCAGTATGTGGCATTTGATTATAACAGTAAGAACTCATGGTGTCCAGACTCGGGGGCGACTAATCATGTAAGCCATGATCTTTCAAATCTCAATTCTGCCTCAGAATACCATGGAAATTCTAAGCTTCAAATGGGAAATGGTCATGGAGTTGATATTGCTCACATAGGTAAAGGATTTCTATCTACTCCTTTTTCCACAAAACCTTTCGTTCTTAACCATCTTTTGCATGTTCCTCATATTACTAAAAACTTACTAAGTGCCTCTCAGTTTGCTCAAGACAACAAAGTGTTTTTTGAGTTTCATCCTACATTCTGTGTCGTGAAAGATCAATCCACTCAAGCTACTCTCCTCAAAGGTTCTCTTAAGGATGGTCTCTATCAATTTCCTCCTCAGAGTTTATATCCTGTCTCCTCCAGTAAATCAACTTCAAGCCCGTTGCCTGTTTTCAATCAAAGATCAACTGTGGCTTCTGCCGTCTTGCAGCCCATTGTTGACTTCTCTCAATCATCTTCCACTCTTGACATAGATGTTTGGCATAATCGTCTAGGACATTGTACTGCTGACATTGTTAAGAAAGCTTTACTTTCTTGTAATCTTTCTTTTCATGAAATAAAGTCTTCTAGTCTTTGTCAATCTTGTGTCTTAGAAAAAATGCATCGGTTACCATATTCTGCCTCAACCTCTGAATGTATTTTCCCTCTCGAACTCATCCATAGTGACCTATGGGGTCTAGCACCTACTCCCAGCTCAAATAGTTTCTCATATTACGTGAGTTTCATCGATCACTCCAGTAGATATGTTTGGATATACCTCCTTAGTAGAAAATCAGCTTAACACTAAAATAAAGTCCATTCAATAGATTGGGAGGGCGAATATAGAGGTCTAACATCTTTTTTCGCTCAACATGGCATTCATCACAAAGTATTTTGTCAATATACCCCTCAACAAAATGGTTTGGCTGAAAGAAAGCATGGGAATATAGTCAAAATGGGCTTATTCCTTTTGTTCAAGTCTGGTCTTCCCATGAAGTATTGGGACGATGCTTTCTCCACCTCAGTCTATCTCATAAACAGACTTCCCACCAAAATCATTCACTTCATCTCTCCCATTGAAAAACTTTTCTCTCAAAAACCTGACTACTCCTCTCTGCGCGTTTTCGGCTGCCTTTGTTACCCTTTCCTTCGTCCTTACAATCACAATAAACTTGAACCTCGATTCCTAGGTTATAGTCTTCACCATAAAGGGTATACAGTTCTCTTACCATTTGGGAAAGTCATAGTTTCTAGAGACACTCTCTTTGATGAATCTATATTTCCCTACTTTTCCTCATCCTCTTTTTCTCCAACATCATCTGAATCTTTTCTAATATTCAATCATTTCCTTCTATCTCTCCTTCCCCACATCCTGTTCTTCCCTTACCCTCTCATCTCCATATTATCTCTCCAAATACCATGATAACACCTCCTTCTCTAGTTCCCATTTCTCCTACTCCAGATTCTCCTATCTTTTCTCCTCTGATTCTCATTCCGTATCTCCTCTTCCATTTTCTACTCACTCTCTATCTATTTCTCCTAGTGAGCACAACATTGACTCTCATCATTCCCCTACTCAGGAAACTTTATCTCATCATGGTCATCTTATGGTCACTCGAGGCAAAGTGGGTATTTTCAAACCCAATGTATTCTCTTCTATACCCGATACTGTTCGATTCATTGATCATGAACCATCTACTGTCTCTGAGGCTTTGACTTGCCCTCACTGGCGGGCTGCTATGGTTGGTGAGATCAAAGCTCTCTTCAAGAATCACACTTGGACTCTTACTCCTCAACCACCTGACACACACTCTATTGGCTGCAAGTTGGTTTTCAAGATCAAATGTAATGCAGATGGAAGTATTGCCCGATATAAGGCACGATTGGTAGCTCAAGGCTACACTCAAGAGCCTGGCTTTGATTTCAATGAAACCTTCAGCCGTGTGGTAAAGCCGACTACCACACGCACTATGTTATCTCTTGTTGTTCAAAAGAATTGGGGTGTCACTCACCTCGATGTGGACAATGCCTTTCTCAACGGCATTCTTTATGAGACAACCACCGGGTTTGGAAATTGGGGGTACTTCTCCTTTGGTCTGCAGGCTTCACAAAGCCATCTATGGATTAAAACAAGCTTCGCGCTCTTGGTTTCTCACTTTTCGTACTTTTCTTCTTAAGCTAGGCTTCCTTCAATCCAAGGCTGGTCATTCCCTCTTCTTTAAGAAGACTACTCATGCGACAATTTATTTATTGGTTTACGTTGATGATATTCTCGTCACAGGTTCTTCTTTCACCGATATTCAATCCACTATTGGTAGTTTAGGACAATCATTTTCTCTCAAGAATCTTGGATTAGTTCATCATTTTCTGGGCATAGAAGTTTGTCAAACATCTATCAGCTTGCATCTTCATCAATAGAAGTATGCTAAGGATATCCTCGCCCGAATCAACATGACCAATGTTAAACCTTGTCCTACTCCTGTGGTTGCAAATAATCTCCTATCTAAATATCATGGCAATCATATTCCCAATCCTCATGAATACCGCAGTGTTGTTGGAGGTCTTCAATATCTCACTATAACACGTCCCGATCTTGCATTTTCCGTCAAAAAAGTCAGTCAGTTCATGTCTAATCCTCTCGATCCTCATTGGCGTGTTGTAAAAAGAATCCTTCGCTATGTGGCTGGCACTCTCGATAATGGCATTCATTTGACCCACACTGGACAATCTCACCTTGTCGGGTTTTCTGATTCTGATTGGGCGTCAGACGTCGATGATCGACGATCTACTTCTGGAATGTGTAATTTTTTGGTGGGAATTTAATACCTTGGGCTTCCAAAAAGCAACACATTGTCTCCCGCTCTAGCACTGAAGCTGAATATCGGAGTTTGGCTAATGCAGTGGCTGGAATACGTTGGCTTACTTCTCTTCTTCGAGAACTCTCTCTTGACTTTGGTAAGATTCCAACTATTTGGGTTGATAATTTAAGCACCATCTCTCTGGCTTCAAATCCCATTCTGCATGCTCGCACAAAACATATTAAGCTCGACATTCATTTCGTACGTGACATGATCACCACTCGAACTCTTCTTGTACACCATGTCCCTTCCTTCGATCAAGTTGCTGATATCATGACTTAGCCTCTCAGTCTTCAATTCTTCACTCACCTCAAGAATAAGTTGTTGGTAATTTCTCGTAACTCGCTCGAATTGAGGGGGTATGTTAGAATCAAAGAAGATAATGCACGATGTGGCATGCATCGTCAGCTCGAAGATATTGCAGCTGGATGTCTACATGAACATGACACGTAAAGAAGAATGATCTAGATGCATGTTAGTGTATTGGTTTGTTATTGGATCTGTACGTAGCTTTAACATATTCGGTTTGATTCCTCATGTCTAGGGTTAGCGTTGTGATGTTGTAAATGTTTCTATATATCTTTTTTCCTTCTGTAGCCGTCATGTATTAAGAAAGCAGCAATCAATGAAGAAAGATATTTTCATTCAATACATTTGTTTTATTATCAGCTTTTCTTTCACCAAGTTGTTTTCTATGGTTCTCCAAATCTTCTCAAGTCATGGAGGATGCCACAAACTCATGTTGAGCAAGTTTGGTATGCTTAACGAGAATCTATTAGGTTCTTTAGGGCAAGATCGGAAGAAGAATGAGAGGAAGAAGTGGACATCAATAAGAAAAATGGAAGAGGGTGAATACCAGAAGAACGACCTAAGAGAATAAGGATGGAAATTTGGTATTGGATATTTTGGTATTTTCATGATCATACCGAACCAATGGATATCGATTAACCGAATAATCGATTTCCTTGGATTCAATTTGGTATTATGTAGGAGATTTCCAAAAATTTTGGTTATCGGAATACCTGATAACCAACGGATATACCGATAATAACCAAAAATATTATATATTTAAATATATTACATAATATTATTCCATCAAATTCTAGTGTAGATTAGATGGTTTGGGCGCAAGCCTAAGCTTTCTACCTATATTCAAATCCTATTTAGAGCTAAAATCAACATTTTTTTATAACCTAGTAAGTATAAATACAGTTAAAATGACTATCATAGCTTAATTGGTTAAGCATTTGTGCAAAGTCTCTCTTCTCATCTGAGGTCCCATGTTCGAGGCTTATCTATACTAGAATTGTGTATTTTTTTTATTGAAATGGTTAACCTGTTAACTGATTAACTGACATGTTATACAAATTGGTTAATCAGTTAATCTACTAACCGGCCAGTTTAGAAATTAGTATTAAGATTTCATGTAGTTCGATTTTGATTATCCGAAACCAAACTGTTTTTCACCCCTATAAGAGAAGGCTTCGGTAATTAGTATTAAGATTTCATGTAGTTCAATTTTGGTTAACCAAAATCGAACCGATTTTCACCCCTATAAGGGAAGACTTAGGTGAGTTTACTTGAAAGAATTGCAGAGAAACAGTAGTAGGCGTTGAAAATTCTCCCCCGTCGGACAAACTTGCAGAAAGGAAAAGCTAGAAGTAAACATGACTGACGAAAAGTATTCTCAGATAGGAGTCTCTTCCCTTTTATATGGATAACAACGGGAAACCGCCATACTTCGTGCATTAAATGAGAATTGACAACACACTGTACAGGCTTGACAACGCATTAATTACTACAACAGACCTTCCTTCAAGCAAAAGTCTCTTAGCAGGAAGAGTAGTTCATATGGGATAAATATACACAAGTCAAAGAGACCTTTGTTCAAAGAAAAAACTTATCATATGAGCTTCGCATAGAGTTCAAGTGCCAAAACCTGAATTACAAAGCTCATGAAGGAGGTTTAATATGATAGAGATCATATCAATAATATATACAGAGCAAAGTCTACTCAGCGGACCTCGTGCATCAGAGCTCACACGACTGAGTTCTGATATTGAAATTCGCTTGCCAGAACTTACTTGACATTGCTTCTCGACAGAACTCATAAGACATAACCCTTTGGGGTGAGCACGGTTCGGTTAACCGACTATTTGTCATAAAAAAAACCGACCATGCAATTTTTTTTATTTGGTTAACCGTTAAAACATGAAAAATAAAGACCAAAAACCATTATATCAGTAAACCTAAAAATTGGTTCGGATAATCAATTATCCAATGTTAACCATAAAACAACATAAAGTGACAATGTTTTATTGTACTTTTTTAGAAACTTACAAATAAGAATTCCAAACATTAAAAAAAGATATAAAATTGCAATTCCAAACAAACAATCTCAAAGAATAATCTTCTAATCCTCTTAAACTAACAATCGAGCCATCTTCAATTGGTGATGGACCTATGGCAAACATTAATGCTAAAAGATGAGTGATTTTTTTCTAAAAAACAAACAAAAATACGTAGCAAAATATAACAAAAGTTATATATAATTATTAAATAATACATGCAAGTACATTTACCTAAGTCCATCAATTCAATTTAATATATATAATTATATTTTTATAATTATTTATGATTACTGATTCGGTTAGGTTAACTACATGTTTTTATAACTAAAAAGTAAAATCAAACCGGTACCTCTGGTTTTTTAAAATTTGAAAAAAAAAAAACATAATCGGTCAGTTCAGCAAACTGTATTTTTCGGTACGATCTTGGTACGGTTTATCTGTTAGTTCGATTTTTCGATCATTTTTCCTCACACCTAATAACCCCAAATCACAGTCAACAAACCAAGGCCTCACGTGCCAGAAGAGATCCAACCATTCTCATCAAGGAAAAACAATCTCCTAGTTAGGTCTAACGCAACTACATGACAGACTTACATGTACCTTAATCTCTCAGATTGATAATCAATGAAGCACCCTAATCCTTCCTAAACAGCTCCGCTTACCCTGAACAAGAGGTGCTCACAAGGTAAAGTTGTTCTGTCGCTTTCATATATGGCCATCTCGGACTTACTGGTACAACTAGGGACCATTCCATGTGGTATTTTCCCAATGGTTCAAGTAAGAATATTCTAACAAACTTGCAGGTTACACTATGTCGGTCACGTTGTCACGTGAAAACGTTTTCCCCTACAAAATGACCTGCATACTCATGTCTGTAAGGTAATAAGTCCTAAAATCCTTCATGCAGGCATTCTATAAAATACTTCATCACATTCACCCACAAGGAGGTATATTGTCACTTCTACATACACTTGTGTGTGATCTCTCTTATTCTCTACATTCACTAAAATCATCCCTTGAATTTTATCTTACTTGAGCATTAGATTCTCTTTGTGGGGGGATTTTCTAGGAAGAGACTTTGACGGTCAAATCATATCTAATTGAAGACCATTCCACGTGGCCTCTTCCTAACGATTCAAGTACGAATATTCTAACTTATAGATTCCATTGTGTCAGCCACACTGTCACCTAAAAACATATCCCCATATAAAAAGACACGCATACCCCTATCTTTAAGGTAATGTGTCCTAAATACCCTCCATACGGGGCATTCTATAAACACTTCTTCATCTTCACCCACATGGAGATATGCTCTCATTTCTAGATACACTTGTGCATTGATAAAATGGATTTTCAATTATTATTATGCTTAATTTAATCTTATTTGATGTTGGAAATTATATTTGTAGAGAGTATTTGCTTAGTTTTGCATTATTTTGAAGAATTGAGACTTTCAGGCAACTTTTGCCATTTTTTCAGAAAACTTAGAAAATGAATTGAAGAGTTAAAAATGTATATTATTAAACTACATCTAGATAAGAGTCTATGGATGCAAACCGTTTGTAAATCAGAGTTCAGACGAAAGAGAACGAGCCAAAACAAGAGCACAGTCTACCGTGGACAGTACATCGAATAGTGCGAGAATTTTTTCAATTTTTTTTCCTATTTTCACGATTTTTTCAAATTTTCCATTGTTTCCTTATATTTTTGAGCCCATCTAGTATTTGAATTCATTTTAGGGTTTAAGAGCCTTCTCCACCTATATCCTCTCTTATCATTATATCAAGGTGCACATTCATCATTTTTCAAAGTTAGACTTTATTTTTAGAGTTCCCTGCAAGAGTAGAGATTTTATTATTTTACCGCTCAAACCTCAAAATTCTTCATTGTAGAATTCCTACACTGCTTTTACTATAATTATGTTTTTCTTTATTTATTTCTTTAAATTTTTGCTATAGGTAACTGAATTTTCATTGATCCTAAGGCTTGTATTATGTAATAGGAATTTATGTAATTGATCTATGGAGCCTATTTATCTGTCAATTATGATTTATGATTCTTGATGCTATTTTATGCTAGATAACTTACCATTATTGATGCATGCTAGTTACCTGATTAAAGACATAGCGGTTTTAATTAAGTGATCGAATTCATGAATTTATAATACAATTAATCTAAAGACTTGACAGTTTTAGTATTAATTATAGTAGAATAAATATAATGTGCTTTTGGGTGTTTTTATATGTTCTTGAGACCTAGTTGGGATAGAACATATATTAATTTACTATTATAGACTACCTGATTCAGGAGAATGTGTTATCTTTGTGATTCTTTATATGAATTTACTTAATTGTGGTTAATAGACTATATAGTGATTGTGTGTTTTTCTATTATATTTTACATTCCCTAGCATTAGTTTCTTTATCTGTTATTTGTTCCAGATCCTGTTATTTTGCTTTTATCTTTATTTTCTCTGTCTTTTTTATCAAATTTCCCCACACTTATTTATTTACCTGGATAATTATGATATGTTGTGGTTATTATTTGTTATCTTTTTATGACATCAGTCCATGTGATACTATATTCTGTTTATTATCTGACTACAATAGACACCGTTAGTTGCGGTTATTTATTGCTAGGATGTTAGTGATTATGCGTGATCTCTCTTGCTCTCTACATTCAATTAGAATTGGATTTGACTCGAGAGTATATTCCTTCCCTGAGGATCCCTCCAACTCTATTTTGCAGCTTCCCTCTAGCTAATCTTGTTGTGCTCGCGCCCCTTACTCTTTGAGGGTTCGATAGCTTCATCCTTCAACACACTCACCTCCGTTACTTCAAGTACAAGGTAACTTTTTTTTTTTTTTGCTAGATCTCCAATTTCAGATTTAACAAAAGTGGTATTTAACCTCTAAAAAATAAATATAATTGAAACATGGGCCTCAAATGCAACCTAACTTAATTGTAGAAATATTTTGTTTTTTTTGTTTTAGTTGAGTTTTAGAAATAATTGATGAGACGCATTCGTTTTGATTTAACATCAAGAAAGAATAAATAAATAATCTATATTATTTTGTATGATATCTTTTGGTTGTTTGTATTTTAAATAAAATATTTATAACAATCAAGTCTGTGACTCAGAGTTGAATTTGATCGAGCAATGAGGAGGAAGAGATGGAAAAAATGGTCCAATCCTAAAGGGCAGGCGAGATTGTGAGACGAATGACTCGTCCACATTTATTGTCGATGGTATGTAGTCTTCCAATTTTGTTTTTTGTTGGAAGGCGATTGAAGCATAAGGCTGCACAAAGGCGGTTGGCTATGCATTTGATGAAGAGTTTGATGATAACATTGCAAAGGGCGAAAATCTTTTGGAGATTAATTTGTTCTTCAATTTGGTTGTTTCACTCCATTTAAGTAACAAAGAGTGATCAGATTGCATTGTAACCAGATAAGGATGTCAATTGATGAGTTTTACACGGCCGATCCAGAATAGTTTATAGCCCATTAAATTTTAAAGTAACAATTCCGGTTCTAATTATAGTTCTAGACCCGCTTTAGACCCGAACTGTTTAGACCCATAGTTTGATGATCTGGTCCGGTCCGGTTCTGATTCTAGTTCCAGAACCAGAACAATACTTATTTATTGGTTCTGTTGAATAAAACCCGTCTATTGAAAAGTCTAAACTTAAGTAGGCTTGTCAATGAGCCAGTTTTACCCATATCGATTTGGAATCACTCATAGCCTATCAAATTCTAAAGCAACGATTTCGATTCCAATTTCGGTTCTGGTCCAGTTTTTGTTCCAAATCCGTTTAGATTCGGACCGTTTCAAACCTATAGTTGATGGTCCGAGATCGGTCCGGATCGATATCTAATGGGTCGATTTCAAAACCAGAACCGGTACTTATTTATTGATTTTGATTCGAATAAAACTCGTTCATTGACATTCCCATAACTAGGTATGAAATTGAAAGGGGAAGTGGAGTTTGTTTTTTCAAGTTTTTGGCTTTGGAGACGACTGGGGCGCGTCTGTTGTTTTCTCCTGTAGTTTAACAAATTCAACAATTTCAATGAAGCATATATAACTTCTTTTTATAGGACCTACCATTTTATTCAATCTTAACAGTTCCTTTCTTCTTTTTACACTGGATTCTCTCCCTCAATCTTAACAGTTCCTTTCTCCTTCAAAACCGGTTTTCATTTCACCAAGTTACAGACTTTAAAAATAAATATGGCTACAAAAGTATATTTTTGTCTGAGTGGCTAAAAAAATATTTTTTTTAATATTAAAATAGCTATTTTAAAATTTCTCTTTTGATTTGATATCTCACAGCACCAATGTACACTATATTTGTATTGGTACTTCCGTTTATAATAAAATAGGAAATTTAAGCAATTGGTCGAGCGTTTGGATTTTCAATCAAAAGATTTTGAATTATCTTATCCAAATGAAGCACATTAAATGAATTATTAGAGAAAATGCTAAGGAGAAGATGAAATGAGTAAATAGCCCCACCTATCTTGATTAATAATTTTCAACTGCACACCTAATGGAGAAGCCACTCACTAAATAGGTGGGTCTAACATGAATAATATATATTAATCAGTATTAGATATGCCATTCCTACAATGCAGTAGGTTTTTGTTAAATGAAATAATAAAAAAATAAATAATTAAATTATAAATTATAAAAATTGAAATTTAAAATTGTAAAAATAAATTTATCTATTTAAGCTATTAAAAGTTATTGTTCATTTATGAATTATTTTCATTCAATTACTTTTCCCCCTCAAAAAATCAATTAATTTGGCATGATCTTTTACTATATACATAAAAGTCATATTTAATAAATAATAGAATATAAAATATAATAGTAATTTACAAATAAAATTTAATTTTTTTAATCACTAAATTGTTAATATTTCTACTCATCTATTGGGAAAATTCTGTCTTAACTAGATATTTTGATTAGATCCTTAAACATTCCTGATGATCGCCATACTGATGTAACATAATGCTGCTCACATGTTAGGGAACCAATTTTTTATGTTTACAAGTGTCAGCAGAAGGACCATCAGTATGGACAGGCAATACTAAAGGTGTTCAATAACAGTACTGAAACCAGTCGTGCTGATATAAACATCAGTACCAGCGTTACTCGAGAGTGAAGTCAGAAGACTGGAAACTAAAGATTGAAGACTCGGCGTTGCTGAAGACAAAGAACTTTAAAAAATGATTAAGTGTCATGCCAGCAGAAGAGAAGTTAAAGTTGTTGATGTTGCAAAAAACACACACCACAATCATGGCAGAAAATAAAGAACACAATAATTATTTACCAGTTCGTCTTGCGACTACGTCTGGGGCGATGTCAAGTCAGAGATTTCACTATAATAATCAAACCCTATGTCCATTAGGGTTCCGCCTATGCTAAAAAACATGGGCCCAAAAAAGATGGATCACCGAGATTGGGCTTGAGTGTGCAGTCCATTTAGGCTCCACACTCCAACAATTGATTATATAAGTCAAGTTGAAGTGTCTACTAAAGATTCAAAGTCACCACACTGATAAAAGATGGAGTTAAGTCTTCTAATAAAACACGGAGCTGACCCAACTGGTGGAATCCGAAGTCAACAAATTAATAAAATATGGAGTCAACTAAACTGAAGAAACACAAAAGTATTTAAACCTTGAGGGTTTGACTTTCAACTTATCAGAGCGAATCTACAGAGAATCCCAATGAGTCAGAGCTATTTTTCAGAGTTATAGAGTTTAGATGTATGACGAGCCCAAGTTTTGTGCTCTTTTCTGTGTCTTGTCTAGGTCTAGATCGAGTCTTTTGTGTCTTTCTTGTTGTGTTTTGTGTCTGGGAGGACACATTGGTCGCAGGGACAAGGCAGGCGAAATGGGATAGAAGGAGTGGAACTTGCATGGCGGATGAATAGAGATACGATGCACCTCGAGGGCACAAGGAGCTTAGCTCACAGCCTGGGCTTCAAACCCCAGTAGCTGTTCCGTTTCACGGCGTGACCTCCTTCTGCACCGCAAGTTCAATCTCCGAAGGGTAGGCTAATGGGCAGCGGAAGTGAAGAAGGCGGCGAGACCAAGAAGAAGAAGGAGGCAAGAGAGGCGAGAGGGAGGCTAATGGGCAAGATACGCGAGATGCAGGCGAATCTCGCTCAGGAAGGACCGACACCGAATCTCATGATATCCGGAGGAGATCACCTCGAGATCCGTCTCGGGCAAGGAAAGAGCGCCGATCAACAAGGAAAACCTACCAGATTGTCCAGCCCATGGGCCATTACCATCGTCAGTCTCTCTCGGCCTATATATATGGATGAAGGCGCGACTTGTGCGTCTCTTCCGTGTTCCGTCTCTCACTCTCATACTTTTAGCATCTGATTCATCCAGCAACATCACATACATTAAGTCCCTTCGGGGCAAACACTTTTACATTTGCTATTCGTATGTTTTGCCGGCGGTACTTTGGGCTCGCCGTTTCTATTCGCTCAATTAATAGTAAGTTGGTTCCGTTTAATTATGGTTTCAATTAAGCATTGCATGTTTATTTATTTTATGTCTAGCTAAGTCTTTATTCTAGTTTGGGAGTGACTAAATGGAGCATGATTAATATAACTCGAGAGGTCTAAGTAGGGCATTACGATCCGCATGCGTGTGTTCCCAAGCACTAGGTCTGGGCAATATATAACTTAACCAAACTCGTGTGTTAGTTGCAAATAACATAGTGGGTAAGGGAGGGTTGCAAGTAATAATTGGATTAAGGTGTCGGTGTCCCGCATCCCAAATAATACGTTGGTGTGGCGAGTTGGAGTAGTCATAGCATTGCCTTTGCAATACTGGGTCCATCTAGATCATAATTTGCTGTAGGTCCGCATGTATTGAGGTGTCCTCGTGCGTGGGCATTACGGGTTAGATAGTTTGCATAGGGTGTCCTTGCCTTCTTTACACAGAAAGGATAGATTTGGAGGGGTGCGTCGTGGGCGTGACGCGTGACAACGGGGTCACGACGTATGTCTCTTATAACCGGTTGATGCATGTCATGTAGAGAAAACCTTTGCACCTAGGACCGAGTATTAATCGTCTTCACGAAGTTGTTGCCCAAGCCAGACTCGTCTTATTATTTGATATTCCCTTTGAGTTTGTTTCAGGATATTTTAGTCTACCTATAGTGATCAAGATAATTACACCACTCTCATCCTTTTTAAGTGACATCGTGACATCAGAGATTGCTACACCAACTACTCGTGGGATCGACCCTATACATATCGCTGGCTACGCCTGTGATGGGCAATAGGTTATAAATTTATTTTGAACACTAAACGACAGCGTGTCAGAATTGGCACCGTTGCCGGGGAGTTGCACATTCCAGTAGTATCTCTATTTCTTGAATTTATATTGCTTTCTTTATTGTATGCTACGACCTAATCTTGTAGGAGAGAACGGAGGACTTTTGTACGATCCTGAGATCGAAAAGCACGCAAGGCGGAGGAGAGCAGCAGTACGGAGGGCACGACAAGCTGCGAGGGCAGCTAATCCAGAAGAGAACCCAGAGGGCAATACGATGGGTGAACAACCACAAGTAGAACGAACATTGAGGGAAATGGTGTTCCCCAACAACCAGAACCTGAGGCCAACGGGCATCACTTTGCCCGCGATCAATGGCAACTGGAGGATGAAGCATTCCTTCATCCAAATCCTCCCCCGATTCAGTGACATGCCCGGGGAGGATCCACAAAGGCATTTACAAGATTTCAAGATGGCATGTGGGACTATCCGCGCCAATGAAAACCTTGGAGAGTATGTGAGATTAGTGTCATTCCCCTTCTCTCTGCATGATGGGGCAAGAGAATGGCTCTACACCTTGCCTGTTGGAAGTGTGACCACGTGGGCACAACTTCACCAGAAGTTCCTCGAGAAGTACTTTCCTGCCGCCCGTATTCAGAACATGAGGAAAAGGATAAGCAGCATCAAAATGGGCACGGGAGAGACCTTTTATGATTATTGGGAAGGTTTAAGCATTTGCAAGTTTAAATGCCCTCAACATCAAATTCGGATCACGATCCGATCCAATATTTCATGGCGGGTTGAGGCAACATAGAAAATTTGGGTGAATGCGACTTGTGGAGGATCAATCTTGAATAAAGTTCCCGGTGAGGCCTTTAGGCATTGGGCGAGATGGTCAAGAAAACAGAGACGAAGGAGGAGAAGTTTCGAGGCAAGCCGCCGCTACTTCTTCAACCGTGGAGACCAAGTTGGATAAACTCAGAACTGCTCGACAAGTTCATAACCAACACAGACCGGGACCGGGACGTGGCAGGGCAAAAGAAAGCTAAAGTTTGCCAAATATCTTGCTGCCGTGACACATCACACGGATCAATGCCCCTTTGTTTGAAGAAGAAGAAGTCAATGCAGTGGGTCAAAATGGTAATGGGCAATACGAGCAGAGGAGATATGATCCAAACTCTCAGACCTACAACCCAGGATGGAGGAACCACGAAAACTTTAGGTGGTCTAACAACCAAAGACGAGAGGCGGGACAACAACGGCGAAGCGGAGGCGGGACAACAATGACCATACGTAAATAATCAGCGTGACCAAAGCGGTGGGCCATCGTTGGCTGAACTTGTGCACACTATGGCACGAGAAAATGTGAAGGCTCAACAAGAGAACGAGAAATTCAAGGTCGAGACAAGGGGAGCCCTCCAGAGCCTTGGGAACCAAGTTTCCCAATTGACGGCCGCCGTAACGCTGTCTTGAGAAGAAGCAAGGAAATTTACCTCCTCAAGTAGAGGTAAACGAGTTAGCCCAACTGAATGTCAGAGCCACGAAGTGGGAAGAAACTACAGAGAAAGTTTTCATGCCTAAGGACGACGCAGACATGCCTGAAGTGGAAGATCTCACAGAACACAATGGTCAAGATGACAATGATCAAGAGGAACTGCCCAAGGAAAAGACAGAAAAAGAAGAGGCAATCATTGAGCCAACCTATGTCAAACCTAATCCTAAGGTTTTACCTCCCTTTCCAGGCAGATTGGCCAAGAACAGGAGAGAGGAAGAAATGAGTGAGATGTATCGCGTGTTTCAGAAGGTGGAAATTAATATACCGCTCATCACTGCTCTGGGCACGATGCCAAAATGGGCAAAGTTCATGAAAGAATTGTGCACGAGAAAGGTGAAATACAAAGATGATGCAAAATTCCAAGTGGGAGAGAATGTATCCGCAGTCCTACAGCGGAAATTGCCCGAGAAGTGTGGAGATCCAGGGATGTTTTTCATTCCCTGCGTAATAGGCAATACGAGGATCGAAAGGGCCATGCTGGATTTGGGGGCATCTATAAACGTCATGCCCTTGTCAATGTTCAATGAATTAAAGGTGGGAACCCTGAAGCCAACACGAGTGGTTATTCAATTAGCGAGCGGGTCCAACGCTCATCCGAAGGAATCATCAAGACGATTGGTCAAAGTGGAGGAAGTCATATTTCCGGCGGACTTCTACGTTTTGGATATGGGCACGATGGGTAACAAATCCTCAGTTATGCTCTTGGGTCGACCATTCATGAAGATGGCCAGAACTAGGATTGATTGCGACATGGGCAAGTTATCATGTGAATTCGACGGCGAGACGGTGACCTTCAACATGTTCAAGACCATGGAGCATCCTATTGATATTGAGGTCGTGGAATTCATTGATCACATTGAACCCATGGTAAGAGACATCCTGCCCGAGATAGGTTTACAAGATCCGCTGGATGTAGCAATTCAAAGTGGTCTTAAGGAGGGAGACACTCGAGGAGAAGCAGCTTACGGACAATGTCGGAGGCCTCGCTTATTTGCGGAGCGAACCCGAGGGACTCAAGTGGTCAATATACCGTAACATGCCCAAGGCGAAGGAAGAAGAAAATCTTGTTCGTCCCTTATGAGAGCACCGAAACTCGAGCTAAAGACTCTTCCTCACCACCAAGTACATCTTTCTAGGAAGGACGACACCTTGCCGTGATCATCAATCTTGAACTCGAGACGAGTCGAGGAAGTCGTGAGAAGTGTTCTTGGGCAATACAGGAAGCTATTGGATGGACATTGTCGACATCAAGGGCATCAGCCCTTCCATATGCGTTCACAATATTCTGATGGAAGAAGAAGCCAAACCAGTACGCGATCAACAAAGGAAGTTGAACCCAGCTATGAAGGAGGTAGTCATGAAGGAGATCTTGAAGCTTCTCGACTTGGGCATCATATATCCCGTATCAGACAGTAAATGGGTCAGCCCAGTACACGTCGTGCCCAAGAAGAGCATTCGGTAGTGAAAACGAGAAAGGAGGCGATCCCAACAAGGCTCCAAACAGGTTGGAGGATGTGTATTGACTATCGAAAGCTCAACACGGTGACCCGAAAAGATCACTTCCCATTACCTTTCATTGACGAGATGCTGGAAAGGTTAGCTGGAAACAAATTCTTTTGTTTTTAGACGGATACTCGGGCTACATGCCAGATATGGGTTGCCCAGGTGGTCCAGGATAAAACTACTTTCACATGCCCATTCGGGACATTTGCTACGAGAAGAAGCCTTCGGCTGTGTAATGCCCTGAGACGTTTCAACGATGCATGATGAGCATCTTCTGACCTATTGGAGAAATGCATCGAGGTCTTTATGGACGACTTTACCGTCTATGGGGAATCATTCATGAGTGCTTGAAAATTTGGAGGTAGTCCTACGTAGATGTGTCGAAAAGAATTTGATCCTAAATTATGAGAAATGTCATTTCATGGTACAAGAAGGATTGTTCTTGGGCACGTGGTGTCCGAAAGAGGATAGAAGTAGATAGAGCTAAAGTAGAGATCATCGCCAAATTGCCCTATCCATCTTCAAGAAAGTGCGAGGTTTCTTGGGCACATGTTGGGTTCTCTGTAAGATTTGTGAAGGACTTCAAAGATCGCCCACCGTGACACGACTACTCCAGAATGATGTACCATGGGAATTCAATGAAGAATGTAAAATAGCTTTTGAAACTCTGAAGAATAACTTAATTTCAGCACCGATCATTCAACCCCCTGATTGGGGCATGCCGTTTGAAGTTATGTGCGATGCAAGCGGTTATGCCGTGGGAGCCGTCTTGGGACAACGAAGAGGGAAGGAAAGTCATGCTATATACTATGCCTCGAGAACTCTCAATGCCGCCCAATGCAACTACAGCACAACCGAGAAAGAACTCTTAGCGGTCGTCTTTGCCTTTGAAAATTTTCGATCATATCTCATCGGGCCAAGACAATCGCTCTACACCGATCATACCGCCTCGAGGTACCTAATGGCCAAGAAGGAGTCAAAGCCACGATCGATCGATGGATCTTGCTTCTAAGAGTTCGATGTAGAAATCAAAGACAAGAGTGGAGCACAAAACCTTGTGGCCGACCACTGAGTAGGATATCAGGGGAAGACCACGTGCCCATTGCGTAGACATTCCTCAAGAACATCTCAGATTTCATTCAGTGGCACGACGGAGTTCGAGCCATGGTATGCGATTTGGTGAATTACAAAACCACCTAGAGAACTCCCTGTTGGGCTCACTACGATCAAAGAAACAAGATCAAGCGGTCGTCGCACCTACATATGGGATGATCCCTACTTATGGAGAAAGTCACGACCAAGTCCTGCGATGTTGCGTCTGCGGCGAGATCAAAGATATTCGAATCACCGCCACTCCAAAGAATGTGGAGGTCACTTTGGGCACAAGAGGACAACGAAAGGTTTTAGACGGTGGATTCTTCCGCCCACGATAATCAAAGATGCTTATGAGTGTATGTAAGCAATGCAAAGAGTGTCAACAGGAAGGAAATATCACAAAGAGGAATGAGATGCCCCGATACCTATCCTTCCGCCTAAATCTTTGATGTATGGGGATGGACTTTATGGGACCATTACCGAGCTCGAGGCAATGCGTACATCCGCTTGCAGTGGATTATGTTTCGAAATGGGTTGAGGCCAAGCAAGTGCCACTAATGACTCAAAGGTAGTTTCACTTTTCTTAAAGCTAATATCTTCAACAGTTGGCGTGCCCAAGGCAATTATCACGATCAAGGAACCCATTTTGCAACACTACTATCACCAAATTGTTCGAGAAATACGGTGTAACCCATCGTGTGGCTACAGACTACCATCCGCAAGCTAATGGGCAAGCGGAGTTGTCCTATGGGCATACAGAATAATCAAGACTATATTGAGGAAGGTAGTGGGACCATTTTGGGCGGTGAACAAGTCAAGATTGGGACCGGAGCACTCGCCTTGAAGATGACGCTATGGGCATGACTGTGAGCAAAATCGCATACAAGACCCCTCAAATGGGCATGTCACCATACCAAATTGTGTTCGACAAGACGTGTCACTTACCGAATAAGAGAACTAGAGCATTTAATAGGCATTTTGGGCAATATCTTGAACAAGCTCAACTTTGATTGGGATATTATTGATATTATATAATACTATCAATTAAGCTAGAAAGCTTCGGTTACTTCAAGAATTCGGTTCGGTTATTTTTTCGGAAGAAATAAGGCTAGAGGCCTATGACAATGCCGTTCTATATAGAGAAAGATTAAAGAAGGCACATGACCGCCTTATCGAGCCAAGTCATTTGAGCGAGGGCAATTGGTGCTTTTATACCAATCTCGATTCAAGTTGATGTCGGGCAAGCTAACAAGCAAGTGGTGCGGACCATATGACGTCAAAACTCAATTTCCGAATGGAGCTGTCGAGATCGCAGACCTGAAGACAAGAAAGACCTTCAAGGTCAATGGACAACGTCTGAAGGCTTACTATGGGCATCACGAGGTAGATCCAGGGGAATTGCATCGAGTGCAAGCCCTCGACGGGGAAGAGTAATAAAGAGGTCTGGTCGAGCCACGATGATAACCAAGGCGCTGGCCAGGAGGCAACCTGGTATTTTATTTGCTTTCGTTGTTGTTTTCTCTTTTTTTTTTGTTTTTGCCCCCGTTTTGCGTGTGGTGTTGTGTTGGTCAATCTACAGGAACAGTTGTGATCATGATCGAAGAGGGCAAGATGAGACGCTTGACATTCGCCGTGGGTAAGAGGGTGAGTTCTGGAACAAGTGGCAGGCGGTTGTCAGGAGAAAGGACGTAACGTCCCTTATAACTGGCCACTCCATAATTACCTCCCCCACGTCGCCTCAACCTCTGCAACTTCCCCCTCTCTCTCACCTAAACCATAAAGAAGAAACCCTCTCCATTTTCAAAAATGACTGCCCGTAAAACCAGAGCCAAAACCACCAAAAAAGCTCCCGATTCCCCCTCCGAACCAAAGAAAACCACATAGCTAAAATCAACAATGGCGACCCCCTCTGAGACTCCTACCACGCCCGAGATGCCCAAGAGCCCATTGTTTTGCATGTTTTTGTTCTGTTTTTCCTTGTTTGTTTTCGACGCCTTGATTCAATTGTTGGTTATATTTGAATATCTTTTTATTAGAATCATGTTCGTTTGTGTTTTGTGTAGGGTAGGATTGCGTTGAGCTTTTGTTGCCTGAAGAGCGCACCCAAGCGCGGACTCGGCGTAGCCGGCTGGGTCTGTGCAGCTGCCGCCCGCCGAAAGAAAGACGCGTCCGCGCTTCGCTTGCATCTAGCTGGGCACGCCCGAGCGCTCGCGTCCGCGCCCGACCTCCGTCGCGTGGACGCCCTTTGCACGTTGCCCCGAAGCGCCCACGCCCGGTAACCGCTTGCGCCCGCGCCGTGAGTGAAATCAAGACCCGCGTCCGGCGCCGTCTGCCCCGGTCTTTGGGTTGCATGCACAAGATTTATCCGAGGCTTCGCGTCCGACGCCGATCGAGTCGGTGTTGGGTTCCTTTGTTAGCAAACACACGTGTCCGCGCCGATCGCGTCCGTCCGCGCGTTATTTTTGGGCCGATATATATACGTTTTTTCGAACGCTGAAAACCTACTTTCATTATTTTCTTTTTTCCGTCTTTTGTGTTTTTTTGGCGAGAGCAGAGAGATCTTCATCATTTATTTTATTTCCATTGCTTTTCCTTCTCCTTTCTTTTGATCGATTCAAGAATATTGTACGGATATCGATTCGCGCTTAAGTTTGCTTATCAATTTCATCGCTCGCTTTGTTCGTAAGTTTCTTCTATCGCTTTGCTTCTATCTTCTCGGATTTGATTGTTTTTAATTCCTATGTTGGTTATGATTAGTATTGATATTCGTCTAGGTAATTTTGTCTTCCGATTTATCTTGTCCATTCATGTCTAGGGTTTACAATTTCGATTATATGTTCTTCAATTTAGGTTTAATTCTTGCTTAGTCAATTTATACGCTTTGTCAATTTTCGCCTAGTTAATTCGTTTTCTTTCTTTAATATTTTCGCCTAGGTAATCTATCAACCCCTTTTGAGATTAGAGTGTTTAGGAATTTAATTGTTTTGTGTGGCAACTTAGTAACATACATTAAGTTTTCCTTGAGAGACGACTAGGGTTAGCTTTCCCTATTACAACACCTCATTCGATTGTGAGTCAATTAAGAGTATACTTTTAGTTGAAACAAATTTTGGCGCCGTTGCCGGGGAAAACTTTAGGCGTTTATTAATGTTGCATGTTTTTCGTTTTTATTCTTCTCCTTGCCTTTCTTATTTTGTACCGCAGTTGCGTTTGATCTCGTTTGTTGAGTGTTGTGTATGCAGGACGCCAAGCTCGAATTCTAGATCGCATCGCCGTTGAAGTATACTTGCAAGTTGAGCAAACCGCGATCGCTTAGTGTGGCAAACTTTGATCACTCAGTTGTGATAGTTTCGTGAGGACGGTTCTCTCACAAGAGAAGGGGTTTACTACCGTCGACAATTTTTGTTTCAAGAGTTCCTCCGGGGTCATGGGTGATCGAATGAACAACAATCATGACGGAACGCGTCCTCGCTCGACGGGGATTACTTTCGCCCTAAGATAGGGAAACTACAAATCCGATCGTGTTATGCCCCGCGGCACGTGGGTATGAGTTGAAGCCAAATCACTTCAACCTCATTCCCACTTTTCACGGCATGACAAATGAAGATGCCCTGAGTTTTATCAGAGAATATAATCAAGTGGTGCAGTCATTCCCTCTGATGGGCCTGAACGAAGAACAGTTGAAGATGCGCTGTTTCTCTTATTCTTTGAAGGATAAAGCCAAGTCTTGGCTTATGAGTTTTCCACCGACTCTCTCGACAAATTGGAATTACGTGGTGGAGCATGATCATGTTGAGATTCTATCCGCAACTGAAGACGAAGGATCTTCGATCAAAAATTATGACATTCAAGCAAGATCTAGATGAGCCGTTCCATGAAGCGAGAGAAAGATTCAAAGAGCTTCAAAGGCAATGCCCACATCACTTCTTCCCGTTGGTTCTTTTGTGCCAATTCTTCTATGACGGGATCCCGAAACCGATCAGAAAAGGACGATGATGCAAAGAGGGGCAACATAGCTCATATCACGGCCGAGGCTCTTGACGAAATCTTTGACGCCATGGCGAGCAATTCCTCATGAAGGCATCTAGTACGCGCCGATCTTACGTCAACTCTTTGAGCCCGGATCGGATTTGAAGAGGCGGATGGCACGACTCATGAGAGATGAACGAGATGAAGATGAAGCAGGTGAGTTCCTTCACCACCCCAAGAGTTGTTGCTCCTTCTCGGGAATTCGCGCATCCCCTCAGATTTCTCGATGCATCCTGTGGGATTTGCATGGAAATGCGACATCTGACGGATATGTGCCCTAATATGGGAGCACCGGTCTATGAAGGCGGAGTAGAGGCTTATTCTATGCAAGGTTTCGGCCTCGACCACCTTATGAGTCGAGGCCAAACTATGAGCAAAACCAACAAAGAATACAACTCGAGGTGGAAGAACGAGCCAAGGTCGGGGTTCGGTGTAAACTCATGAGACTCGATGCCCTCCCGCACAAGAGTACCCACCGCAAAGAAGACATACTCATCATTATCCGCCAAAACAGTTAGTGGTTATGGTCGGCGATGACGATACAAAGAAGCACCCATATCGGACACCGTCATATCCATGAGATCCTTATCGCCAGCAGCCACCACCACCTCAGTACCCTTACCCACAACAGCCGCCTCCGCCACAAAGAAGGTGCCCTCAAGACTTTACCAACCTCCACGGCACAACATGCTCCTCCGAAATCATCGATGGAGAATAGTTTGGCTGCATTCATGCAGAGAGTAAGTTAGCAAGGAAGCACAAGATGCGACCATTAAGCGTCTTGAGAGTTCGATTGGGCAGATCTCTTGCTGTCAACGAAATGCAGCAACAACAACAGATGGGGAGGATACCGGGGCAAGGGCTCCAGCCACACCAAGCTCAAGCTGTGACTGTTCTTCGAAGTGGGAAGAAGGTTGATAATAAGGTACAACTTCCAGAGATTGTGGAAGAGCGGATAGTGGAAGAGAGAGTGGTAGTGGAGAAACCGAGGCGAGGAGAAAGTGATTGAGGAGGAATACCGACGGTGCGATTACACAAGACGGCAAATCCATATAAGCCTCAAAGGCCATTCCGAGCCGATTGAAAATGAGAAACAAGAGCGGCGGTTCTCGATTTTTACAAAATGCTTTCCAAAGTTAATGTGAATCGCGCTCATTGGATGTGATCCGCAATGTTCCCGCCTATGTTAAGTTCTTCAGGAACTTGCATCAAAGAAGAGGAGGTTTGTCGACAATGAGTCGGTTATGGTATCTCGAGGTGGCTAACTCCATTATGCACAACCATCGCCACCCAAACAACGGGACCCATGTAACCGTCTTCACAATTGCTTTGGAAAATGGTAAGGAAGCAACATGTATGCTAGATTTAGGGCTGGTATTAATCTTATGCCTTACTCTATTTTCAAGCAATTAGAATTAGGAGAGTTGAAACCTCATGGTATGAGTCTCTGATTAGCCGATCGCTCGTCTCGCTACCCTAGGGGAATTGTTGAGGATATTCTTGTGCGTGTGGGTGGTTTGATTGTACCATGGATTTTGTGGTGTTAGAGATAGGCGATGTGCATGAAAATGGTCGAGACCATACATCGCTATTTAGGCGACCTTTATGGCCACTACTAATACATTGATTGATGTGAAAATGAGAATATTAGGACGACCGCCCTAGGGAGACTATGTCATTTTCGGTGCATAATAATAAGGCCATGCCATCAATTAATTCAATTGAAAACTGTTCTTTTATAGACTCGATTGATGCCTTGGCGAGATTTCTTTTATACGGGATCTCGAGTGGAGGAAGTATCGAGGGATCGGCAGACACGGAGGAAAGGCTCATGTTGGAAGCCGAATTTGAAAACCGATAAAGGAAAAGGAGATTCCACCGAGCCGAGAAGTTAGAGTTGAAGGAGCTTCCCAAGAATTTGAGTATGTCTTCCTCGAGGATAATGAGCGAAGCCGTGATCATCTTTGTTGAACTCACCGAGTACCAACAATCTCTGCTGGTCTCCGTGTTGAAAAGACATAAGCTCGCTTTGGGTGGAGTTTTGCGGATATCGGAGAATCGGTCCCGCCATGTGCATGCATAAGATCTGACTTGAAGATGGAGCGGTCGAAAAGGATGGGCAACCGAGACTTAACCCCGTGCTCGGTGAGGTAGTGAAGAAGGAGATCTTAAAGTCGCTAGCGTAAGGAATCATTTTGCAATTGTCGACACGAATGGGTCACCCACCCATGTCGTGCCCAAAAAGGGAGGAATAACAGTGGTCCTTAACGAGAGAAAGGAGTTGGTGCCCACGAGACCCGTCACTGGATGGCGGATGTGCATAGACTATCGGAAGCTTAATGCTTCCACCAAAAAGGATCATTTTCCCCTTCCTTTCATTGATCAAATGTTAGATAAGTTGGCTGGTAATCAATTTTACTGTTTTCTTGATGGCTTGTCAGGTTACTACCAGATTGCTATAGACCCAGCGGATCAAGCCAAGACAGCGTTCACAAGTCCATTTGGGACATATGCTTTTCAAGGATGCCATTCGGACTCGCAATGCTCCGTGTACTTTCCAACGATGTATGATGTCCTGCCTTTTCGACATGATAGGAGATTTTGTAGAGATCTTTATGGATGATTTTTCCGTGTTTGGATCTTCATTAGATGATTGTTTAGAAAAGATTGAACGAGTACTTAGTCATTGTGTGGAATACGCCTTACTCTAAGTTGTGAGAAAAGTCATTTTATGGTCCGTAGTGGCATTGTGTTGGGACACATCGTGTCTAGTCGGGGATAGAGGTTGATAGAGCTAAAGTGGAGGTGATTGAAAAGTTACCCCACCAAATGATGTTAAAGGAATAAGGAGTTTCACAGGTCACATTTGGTTTTACCGTCGTTTCATTAAGGATTTTCTAAAACATGTCAACCCTCCGTCGTCTGTTAGCTCATGATTCTCCTTTTAATTTTGATAATGATTGCCTTGTTGCTTTTAATGCTTTAAAGGAGAAACTGAGCACTGCACCTGTCGTTGTCGGTCCTAATTGGTCTTTTCCTTTTGAAATCATGTGTGATGCTTCTAATTACTCAGTAGGAGGCATCCCTAGGTCAACGGGTTGATAAAATATTACGTGTGATTTATTATGCAAGCATAACTCTTAATCCTGCTCAAGTAAATTATACAACCACTGAAAAAGAGATGCTTGCTGTGATTTTTGCTCTCGATAAGTTTCGTGCTTACATAATTGGGTCTAGAGTAATAATACATAGTGATCATGCGGCCCTTAGGTATTTGTTGACCAAACCCCAGGCCAAGCCTAGACTTATTAGATGGGTGCTCTTATTGCAAGAATTCGACTTAGAAATTCGGGATAGGAAAGGTAGTGAGAATGTCGTTGCCGATCATTTATCTCGATTAGATGGTCCCCCTTCCCAGTCTACTATAGGTCCCATCATGGAGTCCTTCCCTTATGAGCATGCTTATAGTGCCTCTTCTATGCCTTGGTATGCTGACATTGTTAATTATCTAGCATGTGGTGAGTTGAGGCCTGACCTTACCTCCCAAGAGAGGAAGCGTTTTCTTTCTCTATGCAGGCAATATTATTGGGAGGACCCCTATCTTTTTAAGTTAGGGAAGGATGAGGTTATCCGTCGATGTATTCCAGATGAGGAACACACCAAGGTCCTTGAGATGTGCCACCAAGCTCATTGTGGTGGACATTTTGGAGGACAAAAGACTGCGCACAAGGTGTTACAATCAGGTTTATTTTGGCCAACTCTTTTCAAAGATTCTCATACATATTGTGTGTCTTGTGATCGGTGTCAAAAAGTGGGGTCAATTGGACGTAGGAACGAGATGCCTCTCAATAACATCTTGGTAGTTGAGATTTTTGATGTTTGGGGAATAGATTTTATGGGACCTTTCCCTAAATCTATGGGGTATGAGTATATTTTGCTTGCCGTTGATTATGTGTCCAAGTGGGTTGAGGCTATCCCCACTAGGACATGTGATTCTTACATTGTGCTCAAGTTTGTGCAGAAAACATCTTATGCGGTGTTTGGTTCCACGAGCAATCATTAGTGACGACGGAAAGCACTTACGCAATAAGTCGCTTGAGAAACTAATGAAAAAGAATGGAATCAGACATAAGATCGCCACCCCTTATCACCCACAGACTTCGGGTCAGGCTGAAACGAGTAACCGACAAATCAAGGGCATCCTCGAGAAGACAGTGCAGCCCTCAAGGAAAGATTGGGCCAACAAACTGACTGACGCTCTATGGGCTTACCGTACAGCGTACAAGAGCATCTTGGGAATGAGCCCATATCGTCTTGTGTACGGGAAGGCGTGTCACTTGCCTGTGGAGGTTGAACATAAGGCATATTGGGCCATCAAGAGTTCGAACTTCGATCCCTCTAAATCCTTAGAGCATCGTTCTCTCCAAATGTCCGAATTGGACGAGCTCCGTAACGAAGCGTATGACAATGCGCGTATCTATAAGGATAAGGTCAAGAAGCTTCATGATCGTCGAATCGTGCATAAGGATTTGAAGCCCGGAATGAAGGTTTTGTTATTCAATTCCCGGCTGAAGCTTTTTCCCGGGAAGTTGAAGTCTCGTTGGAGTGGCCCTTTTATCATCAAAGAAGTGAAGCCGTATGGTTCGGTTGTGCTTAGTAAAGAAGGATCAGACGAATCGTTCGAGGTCAATGGTCAACGTGTAAAGCTCTATGTAGAAGGGGGTCCGACCTCCTTTACGGTGGAATCTATTTCCATCGCTGATCCTTGATCGTCGAGTTTGTCAAGCTAATGACAAGAACGAGCGCCGTGGGAGGCAACCCATTTCTTTTTGTTGTGTTCGTGCTTTCCATTGTTTTTGCTTTAGTTTGCGTGTTTATTTCTTTTTGTGATTTTATGTGGTGCAGGATGAGGAGTTATTTTATCTGGAATTGAAACATGGATCGTAAAAGGGGAAGCTAGAAAAAATTCCGTCCAGGGAGGTACCCCAGGCGCCGGACGCGATGAAACCGTGGGTACGATTATCAAGAAGGACAGCGAGTGGCACCCAGCGACGGACGCGACGAAGCGCCGGACGCGGGGTGGATAAATTTGGGACGGAGTGATACCCGGTAGCGGACGCCGACGAAGTGCGGACGTGGGTGTTTATCTTTAATGGGTAGTGGTGACCCGGTACGGACGCTTGATGAAAGCCGGCCGGGTCCATTTTTTTATTTTATTAAAAAATAATAATAATAATAAAAAATAAAATAAAATAAAATATATATATATATATATATATATATATATATATATATATATATAAATGAATTAGGGTTTCTCCTCGCCGCTTACTCTTTTCACTCTCGTGCATTCTCCTTCACTCCATCCGACGACGCTCATCTCCACCTCTCCCGTCCGGCATTGCCTCACGCAGCGCAGCGCGCCTCACTCATACCCATTACGTCCGGTGCCTCGCTCTAGTCAGCTCCGCACGCCTCACGCCTCACCCAGTCAGCGCCGCATTCCGTCCGGCGTCTCGCTCGATCGACTCCGCACGGCATTAGATTCGCCCGCGCCTTATCTCCAACCGGCGCCGCGCTCCTTCCATCCGTCCGATGACTCGCCTCCGTCCGACGCCGCGCAACACGACGCCGCCACGTCTTTCCGTCGGCGTTACCTTTCCGTCCGCGCCGGCGCCACATCAACAACGTCCCTCGCATCCGCGACTCGCCTGTCCGCGCCGCGCAACACGCATCCGCGCATCTCACAGGCCGGCGCTTCTCCCTTGTTCCTCACGCACGTTTCTTCAGCTCGTGTGCTCACACTCTTTGGAAATTCAATACCCGCATCAAAGCATATCACTATGGTTCGCACTAAAAATGCACTGGATCCACCTCTTGCCATCCTCAAGCCGGCGATGTTCGATGGAGGAACAACAGAGGATATTAGCGTTATGTACCGCCACCTTCCCAATTTATAATCCGTGGAAGGTACACACTATCGTCGTTTGCATTTCAAGAAATCACACCTCCGCCAATTCAACCGCAATTGATGCGAGTCTAGGTCTTGAGGATAGGGTAAAAAGTATTTGAAAAATTTGGGTTTGCTACAATATGCTTTGATGGACTTACCGGTTATAACCCATTGTTGCTTGAATTTATTGCACGATGTGTATTGATGATGAATCGATTCTTTGTCTTGTCGTCTGTTGGGCAAGAGTATGTTATAACGCCTCGTATAATGAAGGGGTTTTGGTTTCCGACACGGTGCGTGGTGTGCGAATTTTTCAATGTTAGAGAGGCACGGAAAGAGCTATCGATTTAATAGCGGTCATCCGCCGGAATGCCGAGTGGGTTTATCAAGGATGAAGTTTTGCAATGGTCCACAAGTTCACGACTTTCAATGTTTTTGAAATGAGCAGCAAATAAGGTGAATCTCTGAAGTCTTCACGCTAACATGTCTTTGTAAAGAAGGCGAAGATTTTGCCGATATATTTTATTTGGGACCACTTGCAACCGATCCAACAAGAAGAAATGTAGGCAACCCCGTACAAATCCCCACCGGTCCAGCGGTGAGCTTAAGGATCATAAATAACGATGGACGACCAGTTCCAGGCCAAGATCATATACGACCTAAGATGATTGATCTTAGTGAGATGCGAGGCGCTCCCTTTGCCTACAACGAGACTACTACGTACCTCAAAGATCGGAGGAATCGTGAAAAAGATATATCGGCACGACGCAGCAGCCCAAGAAGCTGAGGCAGCCCAAGCAGCAGGTGCAGGACCATCACATGCACCTACGGGTGATATGATCATCTATGATACCACCGTACCATCAGATGAAGACCGTGACCAAAGCAGAGATGCGAGGAGGGATCTGAGCCCCTTGTGAGCGAATCGATCCTAATCGGCCCCGCTTCTCTCCCAAAGAATACGCATCGGGCCAAGGGTATAGTTCTTTCGTGAGGAGTTTGGTCGGTTTAGGGTGAATTAGTCGCCATCGACGTAGTTCCGTCAAGACATAACTTCTCGGTTTGATCAGCAAAATCGGCGTCTCGTGAGACGAGAATCAAGCGTAGCACGAATGTAACCAAATGGCTGGAACACATATAACCAAGCAGATGATTGAGCGAGAATCGGCAAGATGGCGCGCGAAGCCCGGTGGACGCATGGACTACCTTTCATGGCACCTCCTCCACCACCGTCTTCCCGACCAATAGTGATTCTTCACTATTGGGCGTTCATTTTCCTTTTGTTTGTGTTTCGTTCGTTTTCCTTATTTCGTTGTTTGCTTCTCTGCTTTTTGCATTTTTGTAGGTCTTGTCTTTTGTTGCTTCCCCGTAGTTCCGCTCATCGCCCGAGGAAGTCTCCTCCGCCTTTCTCTATTATTTTATACGCAATGAGGTCCTTGCCTTTTTTAAGTGTGGGGGTGTTTTACATCTGTTTGGTTTGTTTTGTTTGTTTTACGCGTTTACATCTTTGTTGTGTTTTGTCGTTTCTTAACTTTTTGTTTGGATTAGAGGCGATTTTATCTTCTTGAAATCAATGGTGTATGAAGAATTATGCCTTAAGTTGAATTAATTACGTTTTGATCTGAATTTCTTCGCATCTTGGTATATGGTTTTTATCTTTCAAGAAAAAGTGGACAATATAAAAAAAAAAAAAATAGAGAAGAAGAAAAGAAAAGAAAATATGTCGTTATTGTGAAATAAGTGGGCTTAAAATTCGAACAAGGGGCTCTACCCCTCTTGCTTGTGTTGTCTCTCGAATGGAGACTCTTTGCTATGGGTATAGATATCTACGTTAGGATACTCGAGTGTACAACTTGAAGGTTCCACCAAACGATTACTGTCCTATAATCGGTTTTAAGTTCCACAAGTTCTTATTTGTTGTTGTCATTTGAGATATCTTACATGAAAGGGAACCATATAAGTTGTATATTGATGTCTGAAATCATGTTGAGTCCAAGCACAGCTATTCTATGATAAGTCACATGTTTGGATTGATAAATGAGGATCATTGTATTGAGAACTATATTATTGAGATGCATTGAAGGGATGTGAATATGTGATTGATTCTAGTTGAAGTATTGATTCTATGTGTGCCATTCCTTTCAAGAAACTAAAATTTGCTCGAGGACAAGCAAAGAGTTAAGTGTGGGGGTGTTGTTTTGCATGTTTTTGTTCTGTTTTTCCTTGTTTGTTTTCGACGTCTTGATTCAATTGTTGGTTATATTTGAATATCTTTTTATTGGAATCATGTTCGTTTGTGTTTTGTGTAGGGTAGGATTGCGTTGAGCTTTTGTTGCCCGAAGAGCGCACCCAAGTGCCGGACTCGGCGTAGCCGGTGGTGGGTGCGCAGCGCGTCGCCCGCTTCGAAAGAAAGACACGCATCCGGCGCTGGGCACGCCTCAGAGAGCGCTCGCGTCCGGTGCCTCGACTCCATCCGACGCTGGACGTCCTTTGCACGTTTCATCCCGAAAGCGCCCGCGTCCGGCGCCGTTTGCATCCGTCATTGAGGTGAATCAAGACCTCGCCCCGCGCTCGTCTGCGTCCGTATTGGGTTGCATGCACAAGATTGATCCGAGGCTTCGCGCGTCCGGCGCTCGACTGAGTCCGGCGCTGGGTTCCCTTTGTTAGCAAACGCACGCGTCCGGCGCTGGGATCGCGTCCGGCGCTGCGCGTTATTTTGGGCCGATATATATACGTTTTTTCGAACGCTGAAAACCTACTTTCATTATTTTTTTTTTCCGTCTTTTGTGTTTTTGGCGAGAGCAGAGAGATCTTCATCATTTATTTTATTTCCATTGCTTTTCCTTCTCCTTTCTTTTGATCGATTCAAGAATATTGTAACGGATATCGATTCGTGCTTAAGTTTGCTTATCAATTTCATCGCTCGCTTTGCTCGTAAGTTTCTTCTATCGCTTTGCTCTATCTTCTCGGATTTGATTGTTTTTACTTCCTATGTTGGTTATGATTAGTATTGATATTCGTCTAGGTAATTTTGTCTTCCGATTTATCTTGTCCATTCATGTCTAGGGTTTACAATTTCGATTACATGTTCTTCAATTTAGGGTTTAATTCTTGCTTAGTCAATTTATCTGCTTTGTCAATTTTCGCCTAGTTAATTCGTTTTTCTTTCTTTAATATTTTCTTGCCTAGGTAATCTATCAACCCCTTTTGAGATTAGAGTGTTTAGGAATTTAATTGTTTTTGTGTGGCAACGTAGTAACGCCCTGTTAAGTTTTCCTTGAGAGAAGACTAGGGTTAGCTTTCCCTATTACAACACCTCATTCGATTGTGAGTCAATTAAGAGTATACTTTTAGTTGAAACACCCATCTCCAGTTAACTCCGAGGACACGGAGAAAATAATAGAGAGCAAGCGCCTCTCCGTAAAGCGACGCGGAGGAACCACCGAGAGAGACGGCGGCGAAACCCAAGAAGAAGAAATCTAAGGCCAACAAGGAGAAGGCTGTCCCAGCGACGGAGAAGGAAGATACCCCTGCGGAGACGGAGGAGTCCACCTCGGACGAAGCTGAAGAATTGGAGCCCTCCGGCGAGAAGGAGAAAAGCGAAGAAAGAGAAGAAACCCCAGCCGAGAAAGACCCCGAGGTTCAACACCACCACTGATGAGGGGCATTGTAAAGCCCAAGACGTTAGACATGGAGGTGTTGGAGAGTCTGGGGGTTAAGAATGAAGTGAAGAAGTTTTTCGCAAGGATTGGATGGGGAGCATTTTTGGAATGGCAGACGGTCAGACATCACATTGGCGAGGGAGTTTATTCAAACTCTCGAAATAAAGAACCGAGCAAAGTGAAGGCGACCACGATCGCATCAAATTTAAGCCGATGGAAAGCGACTTCTCGTTCTCTGTGAACGACTTTAACTGCACCCTGGGCATGACTGAAGTGTTTGAGACGAAGACCACATAATACAAGGAGGCTTTCACCCACGCCCCGAGCACATGAGGGAGGTGGAATGAAAAATGGTCATCGATTGGTCTGGGCACAACGTTCAAGTCAGGATACACTAAGGGCAATGAGCTGAGGAGCAACGCGCTAAGGATGTGCCATCGCCTACTGTCCTACAGTTTCTTCGGGAAGGTGGACAGCAGCAACTCCATCTCCCAGCAGGAGTTGTTCATCTTGTGGTGCATGTGGCATGGCCACAAGGTGAACTTTGCCGCGTTCTGTTGCCCATTTCAAGGACATCCTGACTCATCCTAAGCAGAGGATCTCTCTTGCCCATTTGGTGACCGTGTTGGCCACGAAGCTGAAGGTACTGGACGAAGCGAATACCGACCTGGAAGTGGAGCCCGAGCTGTATATTGACACAGCTATGTTGGAACGGATGAAGGACATATACTACGACCAGGACGGAAAACCAGTCTTCACGGAGCCAGCCTTGATGACCAGACAGCCCTCACCAGTCACCCAGTCAGCCAGAAGAGGATTCAAAGATAGCCAGGAGGAGGATGATGACATCAAAGCCCGCTGACGTGATAGAGGAACAATGTAAGCGACCCATGATGCCCTCGAAATTTATTTTGCCCTGTTGGATTCGGTATGTATCCTCCTCGACCTTTGTCCTCCCTTTTGTTTTTGTTTTGTTGTTTGTGTTTGTTTTGTTTTGTTTTGTTGTTGTTGGTGGTCAACCCTTTCTCACCCACTTTGCCTAGGCAAAGTGTGTGAGTGAAGGGATGGCCTCTTTTGTTTGTTTGAGTTAAGAGAGTGGTCCCTCTCGACCCACTTTGCCCAAGGCAAAGTGTGTGAGTAGGGGACCGCCACCTGCTCGCCTGCTTCGTTGTTTGTTGTTTGTGTTCCCTCCTTGTTCACCCACTTTGCTCAACGCAAAGTGTGTGAGTGGGGAGGGGTTTTCGTTTTTGTGTGTCGGTTGGCATGTTTAAATTGGTGGGATTGATTGTCCTGTATTTTGCTTTGTTGTGAATAATGCTAGTAGTTTTAGGAATTCTGTTTGAGCATGACCGTATGTAAATAAGGATGACGAATTGAATTTGAGCACACATGGTGAGATTTGAGCTTAAACTGTCAGATCTCGATCAACACGGCTTCCTTTCTTGTGTGATTATCGACATCTTCATTAGGCTTTTGCTAGAACTTGCGTGCACTCTTATGTCGAGGCCTTATTGACTTAGTTAAAACATTTATATGACTTAGGCAATTTTTCTTCAAATAGCCCATCGAGCTAAAATGTCCTACCCATCGTTAATCCTCATTCACCCCCTCGAGCTTAATAATTTCTTTCACTCACTTAAATTAGCACGAAAAGAAGCCTACCCGGTCAATTAGACTCGGGAGCTAATAGAAGAGAAGGGCAAACAAAAGGGAAGAACAAGAGTCGTGATAATGGGCAAGAAAAAGAGGGTTTACCGAATTTCAAAGAAATGGGTAAAATGCCCAATATAAAGAAGGTACCTTAATCGAAAGAAAAATGAAGGACTTGAAATAAAAGAATATATATATTGATGAAGTCCTAAGATGGTTGTGCTGAGGCCCGTAAGAAAAAGGCGAAAGGAAATCCATGGAGGACAAAATAAATTCCTCGAACCTGAGTCCATAATGACCTTAGCCTCGTTCCAAAAAATTTCCCACCTATGTCTTAAGCCCCATTACAACCAAATAAAAGACCTAAGGATGAATGTTTAAAACTTTGTCTAAACGGTGGAGATGGTAGAGGGCACGCAAGCCTATGGCATAGTCGAAATGAAAGATGTCCTGAGCGTATACACTAGCCTATACACAAGAGTGCAGAGTGTTGGTAAGGAAAATGCCCAATATGCTCAAATTCGTATTTTGACTTGTTTGATGGTCGTTGCTTGAATGAAGTCTACTTGAATTGCTAGTTTGTTCTGATGAAGCTTATATTGGCCGAGATATCCTGCTGGTGGAAATGTGCTAACCTTTTCTGTTTTGAGTCTTTTCTTTCTTTCTTTTGTCTTGGGCAAATTACGCGTGCATGCTTGAGGACAAGCATGTTTAAAGTGTGTGCGTGTGACGAGCCCAAGTTTTGTGCTCTTTTTCTGTGTCTTGTCTAGGTCTAGATCGAGTCTTTTGTGTCTTTCTTGTTGTGTTTTGTGTCTGGGAGGACACATTGGTCTGCAGGGACAAGGCAGGGCAGAAATGGGCAAGAAGGAGTGGAACTTGCATGGCGGATGAATAGAGATCGATGCCTCGAGGGCACAAGGAGCTTAGCTCACGGCACCGGCTTCAAACCCCGAGGCTGTTCCATTTCACGGCGTGACCTCCTTACGCACCGCGCAAGTTCAATCTCCGAAGGGTAGGCTAATGGGCAAGCGGAAGTGAAGGCGAGCATAGACCAAGAAGAAGAAGGAGGCAAGAGAAGGCGGAGGAAAGCTAATGGGCAAGATACGCGAGATCCGGGCGAATCTCGCTAAACCGGAAAGGATGCTACCGACACCGAATCTCATAATATCCGGAGGAGATCACCTCAGATCCGTCGGGGCAAGGAAAGAGCGCCGATCAACAAGGAAAACCTACCAGATTGTCCAGCCCATGGGCCATTACCATCGTCAGTCTCTCTCGGCCTATATATATGGATGAAGGTGCAACTTGTGCGTCTCTTCCGTGTTCCGTCTCTCACTCTCATACTTTTAGCATCTGATTCATCCAACAACATCACATACATTAAGTCCCTTCGGGGCAAACACTTTTACATTTGCTATTCGTATGTTTTGCCGGCGGCACTTTGGGCTTGCCGTTTCTATTTCGTTCAATTAATAGTAAGTTGGTTCCGTTTAATTATGGTTTCAATTAACTGTTGCATGTTTATTTATTTTATGTCTAGCTAAGTCTTTATTACGGTTTGGGAGTAACTAAGTGGAGCATGATTAATATAACTCGAGAGGTCTAAGTAGGGCATTACGATGCGCATGCGTGTGTTCCCAAGCACTAGGTCCCGGCAATATATAACTTAACCAAACTCGGTGTGTTAGTTGCAAATAACATAGTGGGTAAGGGAGGGTTGCAAGTAATAATTGGATTAAGGTGTCGGTGTCCGCGATCCCAAATAGTACGGCGGTGTGGGCGAGTTGGAGTAGTCATAACACTACCTTTGCCAATACCGGGTCCATCTAGATCATAACGTTTGCTGTAGGTCTGCATGTACTAAGGTGTCCTCGTGCGTGGGCATTACGGGTTAGATAGTTTGCATAGGGTGTCCCTTGCTTTCTTTACACAGAAAGGATAGATTTGGAGGGGTGCGTCGTGGGCGTGACGCGTGACAACGGGGTCACGACGTATGTCTCTTTATAACCGGTTGATGCATATCATGTAGAAAACCTTGCACCTAGGACCGAGTATTAATCGTCTTCACGAAGTTGTTGCCCAAGCCAGACTCGTCTTATTATTTGATATTCCCTTTGAGTTTGTTTCAGGATATTTTAGTCTACCTATAGTGATCAAGATAATTACACCACTCTCATCCTTTTTAAGTGACATCGTGACAACAGAGATTGCTACACCAACTCCTCGTGGGATCGACCCTATACTTATCGCTGGCTACGCCTGTGATGGGCAATAGGTTATAAATTTATTTTGAACGCTAAACGACAGCGTGTCAATGTACGATATTGCAGACACGAAAAACGACGTACGAGGATTCAAATGGAAAGATTTCAAATGAGAAATGGAATGGACATGGTTGGTGCTTCTTCCAATGAAACTATTCATCATCCCTATGTAAATACGCACAGAATCTAACATTTGAATGTTATCGAACCCAAACGTAGCGCAATCTCATATTCAAAGCACCTAGAGCTTATATCCAAAATACTTTTAGCCAGCGTAGTTTGAAAAATGGACTTTT